>RJWM01001804.1:0-144128 GCA_004363535.1 Dasyprocta punctata | reverse complement strand
GGCTGAGGTAGGCGGAGCGTTGTGAGTTCGAGGCCGGCTTGGGCTACAACGCGAGTGCAAGGCCGGCCTGAGCTACATAGTGCGACCCTGCCTCAAAAAACTAGGGCCGGGAGTTTGGCTCAGTGCCTTAAGCGCCTGCCCTGGCAGGCCCGAGGTTGTGAGTTCAATCCCCGGTGCCGCAAAAAAAAAAAAAAAAAAAGCATTTTTTTCCTTTATTTTTCCAAATTTACTAAAATGAAAATGACTGTCTGAAACTACCACTAGATGTCAGTATTACTCTGACTTTCAGTTACAGTACCACCTAATGAGGTAGAGAAGTCTTAATGCAGCCTCCAACTCTAGCATACAAGTACTTCCTAATTAAAAGTGCCAAGTTGCCACCCCATTTCTGATCCAAGTCCCTGCCAGTAATGAAACTAGAACTGGTACCTGGCTGAGGGAATAAATGCCAGAAATAAGTTCTTTCAAGTTCACCCCCTAGAATCCCCAGAAGGGCTGTGTTCACCAAAGCTCAGAAAGAGCAAAAGGGCAGTCCCTTATGCTTGGAACACCCTGAAAAGTATTGACTTCCTTTAGCCATGTCTCATTTGTCTCACACCTCTGATTATTATCACCACTGTCTTCCCTAGGCATCGCTGCCAACTACAACTCCTAAATAGTGGGAGACTAAAACTAATCCAGATATCTCCAGGTAGAATTCTGAACATTTGCTGGGAATTTTTTCAAAAGAATGTTGTATTTTAGAGTTGTATACCAAAGTGCTAGAATTCATCTTTATATTCATTCGACAAGCATTTAACCAAGGATCCCTTTATTTGGCAGGAAGGGTTCTGAAGATAGACAGTGAGCGAGCGGTATGATGAGCTCTTGAGTTTGAGTGCTTCAGGGTTTGATCTTGCCTTCACTGTGCCTCAGCTGTGTGTCCTTAGGCAAATTGCTTCACTCCACTGTACCTCAGTTTTTAAATCTGTACATCAGGGACCATAATAGTGCTTCCAGTCAGGATTTTTGTAACGGTGATAGAACACATACATGCCTGCCGTCAAGGCATATATTAAGCATTTTATGATGGTTATTTGTTACAGTGTTCTGGTCTGCATACAATTTAGTGAGGCAGACAGATACATAAAAAGGAATTACAGTACAATATGAGGTAGAAAATATAGGAGTATAAAACTTTAAGTAGGTTCTTGTGGGACTAAAACTGTCCCCCAAAATTTAACCTGCTAATTCTATTTTTTAAGGGAGAGGGTCCTGAAGTAGCATCACATAGTAGGAAGAGTGTGGCTTCACAAATGATTTGTGGCCTCCACTCAGTTGCTGGGTGACCTTCCTTTTTTTGGCCTCATAGTATATCTACCACAGAGAATTATTGTAAGGAGTAAGTAAATTAAAAATCTATAAAAGTACCTAACCCAGTACCTGGGATACAAGTATTCTCTTCTTTTCCTGATTTCTAAAAGAGCAACAACCTACTATATCATTTTCTAAAATCGAGTTTCCTGTTTTTTTAGAAACCTGTTTGTATTATTTTTAGCTTTATGTGATATTTCAACCCAAGATAACAAATTGTGGTACACACATAGAGTTCTTAGAAAAACCCACCTACTAAGTAGAATATATTCTGAGTAGTTAATTATGTACATGTATTGGAGGGTTATTGAAAAATCTTTGCTATAAATATCTAAAGGAATTTTTACCATATTGAAAAATAATTTGATTAGCTAGAGTCTTATTTTAGTTTCATCCAATTTTGGCTTTTTTTTTTTTTTTTTTTTTTTTTGGTACTGGGGATCGAACTCACAACCTTGCGCCTGCCAGGCAGACACTTAACGCCACTGAGCTAAATTCCCAGCTCTATTTTTTGAGACAGGGTCTCACTATGCAGTTCAGGCTGGCCTTGAACTCAGTTTGTAGCCCAGGTCTCAAACTCACAATGATCCTCCTGCCTCAGCCTCCTGAGTGCTGGGATTAAAGACATGCGCCACCACGCCCGGCTAGTTTCATCCATTTTAATTTAAAATTGAAGTAAATAGTAGAATCTGAGTAGAACTTTTTGAACTATAAGAAGGCCAATAAATTACTGTATCATTTTCCAGGCCCTATGAGTAATGAGAATGGGATTAAAAATATGCAAGTACAACATATATAAAGTAACCAGCTTGAGGTCTAAAAGATTGAGAATCATCATAGAATAATTGAGTTTTTGAATCAAAAATGACATTTATATATCATTAACTCATCTTGTATTTCTCCCTAACTTGTCACTAATACTGCATCAAAATGGAATAGGTATGTGAAATATCTTCTGGTCCAGTATCCTCATTTATAAATAAGGAAACATGTATACTTATCCTTGTTTTTGAGATTCAGAGAGGGTATAATTACACAACAGATATATATTAAATATATCACTAAAGGTTTTTATTTTAAATGGACTAATTTTCCTCTCTGTTAAATATACCTTGATTCTGGAAATTGAATTAATCGAATTAATCTAATAGATGACTTCCAAAATGCAGCTATTGTCTAGATCCCACATCTGATTCACATAAAATGAGAATTAAGATCCACTTGCTTCTTTCAGAGTGCCAGACACGCCCCACTCCAGGGCCTTTGTTCTTATCGTTTGCTCATCTCTATCCTACTTAGCAAAAATCACAAACCCGCCCTCCACGCATTCTCCCTCTCCTCTGATTCCTTGCTCTCCTTCACACAGGTAACATACTAAGTATCCTTCTGTGTCCTTGAGCAAAATTCCACAGCGAAGGGGATTTACACCTCTTTGCTTCTAGCTGTATCCTCGAACTACCTGCCCTTTCTCAAGTAGACACTCCAGAACAATTGAAAGAATATAATGAATGAGCAAAAGTGAGCACAAAATTTCATGTCTATCCTGTAACTTAAATTATAACCTCTTCCCTCAGGCATCTTGGTATATAGAGCCCACCGAATAATCGAGTCATGTCAGGAAGCATTCATTTTGCGCCTCTTTCGCCAGAAAAACAAACGTGGTTTTATTAAAGCTTTCACAGACAACGCTGTCGCCTTTGATACTGGTTTTTGTCATGTGGAAAGAGTGATGAGAAATCTTTTTGTGAAGAAGCTGTATCTGTGGCCTAGGTAAATACTATTTCATTGTTTTTAAGAGGATCTGCTGAACTTAGTTGACATTGCACTTGATAGAGGCTGATCAATTCCATAATAGACACATCTAGATATAAATACATAGTCACCATATTTGTGATTCTTTTGAAAGAGAGGTTTGAGAGTTATTTTACTGGCAGTCTATTAGATCCATCCAAGATACTTTATTCATTCTTGTGTATTTGGTGAAACCCCCAGGGAGATAGAGGTCTTCATATACAATAGGTTTAGGTGAGCTGCAGATTTATTGGACAAGACTGTAACTTACATTTTGAGGATTACCAACAGGGAAATAAAGCCCAAAGATTTTGAAACAGTTGTTTAAATTTCTAGGGAAAACATGTACTTTCAATTTTCAAGTATTTGTGCAACATTTGCCAATATCATTTTGGTTGTACAATACTTTTAAGTGTCGTAGTTGTAGAATTTTTCCTGTTTTGATTATATCTTATCTCAAAGGTCAGCACACTTTTCCTGTAAACATCCACATAGTAAATATTCTGGGCTTTCCAGGCCATGCAGTCTGTCACAGTCATAAAAGTAGCCATAGTCAGTAAGAAAATAGTGAAGTGGCTGTGTTACAAGACTTCAAAAAAATAAAAAAAAGTCCTGGATTTGGCCCAGGCAATCGTTTGTGGGGCCTGCTTATTTGAATAATACTTCTGTTCATGGAGATCCAACGTAGTCTTCAAAGTTTGGTCATTTAGTCTTGTTTCCTAATTGCTTTTACAAAACTATTAGAATATTGACCTAGGACCAGAATACATAGCAATTAAAACTAAAATTATTTGAAAACTATTTGTCTCTTTAGGTTCCATGTAGCAGTCAACTCGTTTTTAGAACAGCATAAACCTGAAGTTGTAGAAATTCATGTTTCGATGACACCTGCCATGCTTGCCATTCAAACTGCTATCCTGGATATTTTAAATGCATGTCTAAAGGAACTGAAATGTCATAACCCATCACTGGAAGTGGAAGATTTATCTTTAGAAAATGCTATTGGGAAGCCTTTTGACAAGGTACTTTTTCTTTTTAAAGCATAGTTTGTTGTAATTTTAAAGAATGCAAGTTATTTTAATATTTGGAATGGTTTTAATAGGAATTTGCTGTTATTTCAGAGTTAAATTGAGAGTGATTTAAAATACAGCTGCTTTTGTTTACTAAAATCTATTAATTTATACAAAAATATGTGGTTTGGCATGGAAGCATATCTCTGATGTTTGCAGTTAACATAGTGCATACATAGCAGCCTTTTAAGTATAATCTCATTTTAAATATAATCAAGAAGAGGATAAATAACTTTTTTGCTATGAAATAACATTTGGATATCAACGGGTAGAATAATTTTACATAATGATTCATAATTACACGTGAACTTACCTCTTTTTTGGAATAAAAATAATTCAGATGAATTTTCATTACTAAGAAATACGAGACTTCCTCTGTCTTAAAATTACATTCTGAAAGCCGAGTGTGGTGGCGCACACCTTTAATCCCAGCACTAGGGAGGCTGAGGCAGGAGGATCATTGTGAGTTTGAGAACAGACTGGGCTACAAAGTGAGCTCAAGGCCAGCCTGAACTGCATAGTGAGACCCTGTCTCAAAAAATAGGGCCGGGGATTTAGCTCAGTGGCATAAGTGCCTGCCTGGCAGGCGCAAGGTTGTGAGTTCAATCCCCGGTACCAAAAATAAAAAATTATTACATTCTGAACTGAGAAAATAGGCATAAATTCAAGGAATTTTTATTCTAACTTTTTTCACCATAGACTAATAACAGTCCAGCTATGTAAGTGTCTAATACAGTAATGAATTGTAGATAAAACACTGACTTAAAAATTAAGGCAGTTTCTAATTTTTACATTTGGTAGAACATGTTAGTATCTTATAAACTCTGACTCAATCTCTGTTTCATTGGAAATATGAAAAAGGAAAAGTTTTAACTTCTCATTTCTCTGATTCTTTCAAAAAGTCATTTTACTATGAAATATTGATACATAAAACTAACTTTAAGTATTCTGTTCCTTCATTTTAAGAGTGTATTGTAAGGCCGGGGATTTAGCTTAGTGGCTCAAGCACCTGTGTGGTAAGGGCAAGGTCCGTGTGTTCGATCCCTGGCACCAAAAGAAAATGTGTCCTAATTTAGTGCATGGTGATTTAAAAAAAAGAAACTTCATATTCATTTAATAGAATATATGTCCCTAAGAAAACAAAATATAATGTACTATGTTTTACCCTGGATTGCTGTTTATTATTCTCCCACTAGTAATAGTCAAGGCATTGTTTTTCAGATTCTTTTAGTAACCATGTCTCTACATAGACAGAGCATGTATCATACTAAAAAATTTAGCCTTTCATAATTTTTTTTTTTTTATAGAAGAGGTATGTAGTTATTTGTCTGATTTGGTTAGGACAATCTCAGTATCTCCTTGTCCTGGAGTAATTACTAATAGTATTCTATTTTCTTTTCACACTATCTCAGTTTAAATAATAAATTATATGGTCATCCAAATATTACTTCTGTTCAGTATTAAATTTGTTAGATGAGATGTCATGCAGTTACACTGCTTTTGTTCATTAAAAAAAATTGATTTTCTGACTTTGACCACAATTTCTCCCTCCTGACAATAATGTAAATCTACACGAAGATAACTGACCCCACCTGATCATAAGGATTATAGCAGTACAATACTCTTCCCTGTATTTAAAAAGTTAAATATTATTATCAGAATTTTATTAACTGAAATTTTTTGGGCATGTCCTAAGGAAGTAGCATTTTATGGTTTTTATTATAGTAAAATACATATACTGTGAAATATATCCTTTTACCCATTTTTAGGAATAGAAATAATAAACCTTACTGAAAGTATAATTTGCGTTTATTAAGAATAACTATATTAACATATTGTAGCAATGCTGAATTTTGTTCTTGTTTTAGACAATTCGCCATTATCTGGATCCTTTGTGGCACCAGCTTGGAGCCAAGACTAAATCCTTGGTTCAGGATTTGAAGATATTGCGGACTTTGCTGCAGTATCTCTCGCAATATGATTGTGTCACATTTCTTAACCTTTTGGAATCTCTGAGAGCAACAGAAAAGGCTTTTGGTCAGAACTCAGGTGTGAGATAAAATTACTAATACTATTCTAGGAGCTGATTTCAATAATCTTACATTTTAGGGGGAAAGCAGATATGGGGAATGCTATATTCAATTACATGTTATATATTAAGATCTCAAATTACATTTTATGTTCATTGCACAAGGATGTAGGTTTTATTGATAGCTAATGTTTCCGCCTACTTAACTTCTGTTCTGTATAATAATATTCATATCCATTCTATGGAATTTTATTTCTAGAAAAGACTGTGGATAGTACTGGCTGTCTCCAACTTAGAAATAGGTTATGTTCTGAAAGTATAGCTTTTAGAAACTTAAAATTCGTTTTTCCCAAACAGACAGCAAGAGACAGGATTCATCAGCTAGAGTACTGAAGACTGAAAAGATTTGTAGGGAAATGTACATATATGACTGGGCACCATCTTGTTTTTCAACCAACCATAGCCTTTCCCCATTACCCAGGACCCTTTCCCTGTACAGTACAAAATTTAATGCAATTGATAGTTATGTTCTTCAGGGATTTTTTAAGTAATAAACTAGAAATGCACAATAGTAAAGAAAGCATTGAGTGCTAGTACACTTTCTTACCACTGTCTTGGATTATGCAAAGGCATCAACCATAGTGCTTATGCATAGGCATTCACCGTAGTGCTTTTGCACCATGATTGGAAATGTCAACATAGTGAAAAAGTCAGTGTCATAGTATTATCATGAGAAAAGCTTTCACATCATATGCTAGCTGAATGCACCGTGGGCCACACTTTGAAAACCACGTCTAATGAGTCAGAGACCACAACAGTAAGAGAAGGTGTGGTTAATAGGAAACAAGATGGTAGTCAAACGAGATGTGACCATCAGAGACTATTTAAAATTAACCATAAATTGAAAAAGTTTTTTTGTTTTGTTTTGTTTTTTACTTTTCATATTAGGTTGGCTGTTTCTTGACTCCAGCACCTCAATGTTTGTAAATGCTCGAGCAAGGGTTTATCATATTCCAGATGCCAAAATGAGTAAAAAAAGCAAAATGTCTGAAAAAATGGAGATTAAAGAAGGACAAGGTATTTTGTAGACTTACGTCCTTACATACATATTTTATTTAAGTATTTGCTGTGAAAACACTTATCAAGATAAAATGTAATTTAAAATCTCCCTCAGCCATATGTTAACTATTTTATATAACATATGTAACATATTAAAAGTATTTTGCATGGCAAGTCTTGGAATCCATTGCCAGAGGACTACAAATAACAAAGGTCAAATATCAATCAAGAGTGTTGAGGAGTATTTTTACTGCTACATAAGAACTATAAATTGATTTTTTTTACAAAAGTTCAAAATAATAACTATTTTTGGCAAAGTCTTAATGAAGCATTCTGACATTCCTTATAACTTTTAAAGGTCATAAATATACTAGAATGCGGCAATTATATATTTTATTCCGACACTGTCTAGTTAGATATCAAATGTCACTAGTTTTTTAAGGAATAAGATACAGTTAATAATTTTTTTTCTGCCTATAGTTCTAGCTCAAAATTTAATTAAAATATTAATGATTTGTTTGAGTACTTGTAGAAATAAAAATTTGATCTCTGCCTAGCTTATACATGTTTAGGATTGTGAGAATCATGGAGATTTTAGAAACAGTAAATGCTTTCACTTATTCCCTCATCTTGTATAGCAGCTTATGCATAGTGTCACTGTCAAAAGTTAACACCAAATCATCTCCTTTTAGTCACCATGCGTATAATCTCCTATCAAGGCATCATGTAACCTATATTAATGCTAGCTGAAGTACCTTTCTATTAGATGATAAGTATGCCTTGTTCAGGAAAGCAGATTCTATCTTGCATTCTAAAAAAAGCTCAGAGAAATGGTCTGTGGAATGATGCTGGTATTGTCATTCTTCATCTCTGTACAGAAACAATAAAGGAACTGGTCTTAGAAAGCAACCCAAAGTGGGAGGCACTAACTGAAGTACTGAAAGAAATAGAGGCAGAAAATAAGGAGAGTGAAGCCCTTGGAGGCCCAGGTAGGAAAAACACGAGATGATAACATTTGCTTTTAAATGAGCTTTAATTTGATTAACTCCTTAAAGTAACTCACTATTTTGTTTATAAAGTGTAGGTGAATAAATGCCAAGTGAACACGGAGATTCTGGTGGCAACCTTGATTCTGTTCATTTGATGTGATTTTCTCCAGATTGAATCATTGTGTATTTATGAAGCAGGTTTTTTGTTTTTTTTTAAACTGGTTGAGTTCTCAGGGCTTCAGTTTAAAGATTCACCTGATCTCCACATATATATTCAGTATGCATTAAAACTGGAATCCCCAAGGAATGAGCTAATGGGTTTTCTGTTTATATTCTAAGCAAGTGTCTTTCCACAGGAGCTTAAACTCTTCTAGGAAATGACAATGAGCTAGCCCTCAAAAAGCATTGCGAATTTTAGGCCTGCCCTTTTTAAAAATGGGTATGTTAGTAGATTAGCACAGTAGACTAAACCTAACTATTAAATTTAAAAATGAGATCAGACAGAAAAATTAATTTTTGAAAAATACCAGCTGAATCTTTGAACTCTTGTAATCCAGGCAAGCGTTCGGTTCTTCTATTAGTAAATATACTGGTGATACCCCAGAACTTACAGTACTGAGGTTTACAACCTAGAGTCATCCATGCCTACCATAGAAAAAGTGAAAAGGATGAAGAAAAGGGAGAAGGAAAAAATTACTTTTAGCGCTAGTTGATGTTAAAGTTGGAGCCGGGCGTGGTGGCGCAGGCCTTTAATCCCAGCACTCGGGAGGCTGAGGTAGGCGGAGCGTTGTGAGTTCAAGGCCGGCTTGGGCTACAACGCGAGCGCAAGGCCAGCCTGAGCTACACAGTGCGACCCTGCCTCGAAAAACCTGGACTGGGAGTTTGGCTCAGTGCCTTAAGCGCCTGCCCTGGCAGGCGCGAGGTTGTGAGTTCAATCCCCGGTGCCGCAAAAAAAAAAAAAAGTTGGTATAGTTCCTTCCAGGCTTTCCTTCACATATTTCCTATTTCAAATTGTTAAAGTCATAGTATAGTTAATAATTTCTGGATGGAGAATTAAATGTGGCAAATGGTATTAACATCCTTTAAGTTTATGAGACATACTACTGCATTGGTTTCTGTAAAGTTTTTAATTTTCATTTGTTTTAGCAACATCAAAGCTTATCTCTTTTTCACATAGCTATGATGAGGTTGACTATGTCAACATATACTTTATGGGTAAAACATGTATAACAATTGCTTTAATTTGGAAACAATGTCTTGTTTTAAATTTTCTTATTTAGTAAGCTCTAGAGTTTCTCAAATGCAGTTCCTCTTCTGTGATTTTCTTAGTCTTGGCCAGTTTAAACTGTTATTATAGTTTATACTGGCTCTTTTATAATAAAGCCATTAACATTTATATAGTTGTTAAACAGAGTTTCTTGTCTTCTGTTTTTTAATGCAGTTTGTTTATGCTTATAGAGTCTATCTTGAAGTATAGATACAACCTTCTCAGAGTTCTTCCATTGCTTTTAAGTCTAGAAAATCATCTTCGTCTAGAGAGATAGGAAACAGTCACTTCTTTTTTACAATTTAATATTTAACATTTGACTCTATAATCCATTCAGAATTTATAAGATCCCCTGGAAAATACTAACTGAAAAGAGTTAAAGCCTCCATTATACTACAAATGCTCAGCACCACTCAAAACATTTAAATGCTGGGCATGCTGGCACACGCCTGTAATCCCAGCACTCAAGAGACTGAGGCAGGAGGATTACTATGAGTTTGAGGCTATCCTGGGCTACATAATGAGCTCAAGGCCAGCCTGAACTACATCAAGGCACCCTGTTTCACAAAACAAAGCAAAATACAATAATTTGAGTAATCCTGCCAAAGAGGTGAAACCTTGTGATGAGCATCTATGACTGTTTAAATAATTTATAAATTACAAGAGTTAAGTGTCTTGCCTTTGGAGAAAGAGGTGAGGGGACACAGAAACATACCATTATTTTCTGATTGTAGGTCAAGTTCTTATCTGTGCAAGTGACGACCGCACGTGCTCCCAGCTGAAAGACTACCTCACTGCTGGGGCAGAAGCCTTCTTACTGCAGCTCTACAGGAAGACCTTTGAGAAGGACAGCAAAGCTGAGGAAGTGTGGATGAAATTTAGAAAAGAGGATGGTGCAAAGAGAACTATGAAATCTAACAAAAGACCCAAAGACCAACACAAAGAACGGGGTTCTATCAAAGAAAGAATTCCCAAAAAGAAAAAACGACGGTTGACTCTAACTCAAATGATAGGAAAATCTGAAGAAGTGGAAGAGGAAGAGGATGTCGAGGAAGGATATCCTAGAGAAATAAGCGATAGCCCAGGAAGCTGCTTGGAAGAAATCAAGCATGAAGAATTTGATTTAAATTTGTCATCTGACGCTGCTTATGGAATCTTGAAAGAACCCCTCACTATCATTCATCCACTTCTAGGTTGTAGCGACCCCTATGCTCTGACAAGGGTTCTCCATGAAGTGGAGCCAAGATACGTGGTTCTGTATGATGCAGAGCTCACATTTGTTCGTCAGCTTGAAATTTATAGGGCAAGTAGGCCGGGGAAACCTCTGAGGCAAGTCATAGTATTAACCGTTTCTTGACGCTTTCATTATCACATTCGTTAGGATTTAACACAAAAACCATCACAGTTGTCTATTTTCTTATCTTTTAACATTCCATTGTTACGATGCTGGTTAGGTTCATAAAATCTTTTGCTTTCTGTTGAATCTGAGGAGTTTCACAGGATGAGTATGAAATGTCAGAGCAGAATAACATACTAGTGGACTATTTGCAATTGCACTCTTTGCCACTGTTCATTCTGTACCGTATTTATGTGTTAGTCTGTGGTTTATTGGGTACTGTATCTGAAAGTCTAGTAAATTTATAACATTCTAAGTGCCACAAAAGTTAATGTAATTATGGCTTAGCTGCATAATTTTAATCTTCTAATATGTCTTCTAAATTTTAGTAAGTGATTCTGAATTATATCCATGTAAAACTAAAGTGTTTGGGGGGAATTACTGGACTGACTTTTCTTGAGTTTCAAAAAGTATCACATGAAAAATCTGCAGAAATATCAGATGAGAAAATGATGCCTCCCAAAGAATATAGTGTTCTGGCTCTCCAATTATCTGAAGGGAAATAAACAGCAAAATTAATATCCTGAACTCAATCTGAACCAAAAACTGAGCCAAAAGAAACCTTTCTAGCAGTTTAACTAATGCAGCCTTTCAAAGTAGAGATGAATGGAGGAGCTGGATCAGAAATAATGCAGAGATAAAGAGATTAGATGAAGCTGGTAAAATAATTATAGTCTGGTAAGTTTTTTCATACTTTGCTATCGATCAACTTTGTAGATAGCTTGTGTACATCACGCTTCTTGCCTGGGCACAGAATAGTGTGCTGTTTGGAATCAGAATATCAGGAGAAGAAGGAATGTGGGACTTTAACCCCTCGCTGTGTCCATGGGAAACTGAGACCCAGAAATGGTGATGACTTGGCCTCCGCCATGTGGCAAATTTGCGGAAGAGCTGAGGACTCTTGATTCATTACCCAATGATCTTTTCCCTGTCTCTGCTTCAAAGAAATAGAATCTAGGTAGATAAAAGTTAAAAGAAAAATTGAGGCTTTAAGGAAAATACCTCTGGTAGAAGATAAAGGCAATATACCACAGATGCTTAATTCAGCACCAACAAAATACAAAAGCAGGCCTTTTTAAAAGTAAATATATCAAAGTATTTTTGAGATGTCTGATACAGTCCATATGTAGTCTCTGTCTGCATCTTTATGTAATATGTCTGATGGCTCCATTCTGTTAAGGCATGAACAAAGAACTGAACAAGTATTGTGAAGATAAAGGTCATATAGATTTCATTTATTTTTCACTAACATGAACTTTCATAAGCTGGTTTTTATAACCACCATCCAACTTTTTAAACTGTTGTTTGGCAGAGGTGCAAAGAAAAAATTGAAGAAAAAGAAAAGGCTCTAAGATTTTGCATTTTTTTTTATTTGTTCATAGTTAGATGGAAAGAATTATTTTATCCCAGTATTTAAATCTCAGTTTTCACCGAAACTCTGTTGCCCTTTCTGATGAAAGAAAGGGAAAAAGCCAAACTCATTAGGTAATGAGACATGCAACAGGTGGGGTTTAGGCATCTTAATTTGAGTAAGTTGTATGGTAGATGGAACCTTTTATTCTTAGTTAAACAATTATTATTTGAGCACTCTGGGTTGTTGATTTCAGATATTCTGTTGTCCTTTTTATGGATTAAAAATTTATGTTTTTGTTACCTAAAAGAGTTCTGTCTCAACTTGCAGGGTTTACTTTCTTATATATGGTGGATCCACAGAGGAACAACGTTATCTCACTGCTTTGCGGAAAGAAAAGGAAGCTTTTGAAAAACTTATAAGGTAATGAACAGATGATCAATATGAAAAGCACAGCTAGAGCAAAATCCTTTCAATGGCCAGGCTTCTGTGAATAGGGAAATAACCAACAACCCCAGGAAAGATGGGGAGGGGAGGAAGCTGGGTAAAGGTCACATCAAGGACAGCTGTGGTCTGATTTTTTCCCCAGCATGTGCTTTGCACACACCTTTTGTCCACTCCTCTTTTCCGCTGCCATCTCCATCTGCTTTTCAGTGCTTTAGTTAATGGGATATAGGCTGTGTCCCTACAGGACACTAACTGTGCTTAGGATCAGAAGTGTTTCAGATTTTAGAGTATTTACATATACATCATAAGATATGTTAGGGATGGGATCCAAGTCTGATCAGAAAATTCATTTATGTTTCACATATACCTGATGTACAATATTTTTAGTACACCTGCATTTTTCCTACAGCCCATCATGTGAGGTCAGATGTAGAATTTTCCATTTGTAGTATTGTATCAACACTCAAAAAGTTTCAGATTTTAGAACATTGTGGATTTTCAGATTAGGATGTTTGATCTGTATTAGAAGTATGATAAAACTACTTTTCCATTTATAAATATCTATAATATAAAACGCTAGGCCAGGCATGGTGGCACACCCCTATAATCCCAGCACTTAGGAGGCTGAGGCAGGAGAATTGTTGCAAGTTCAAGACCAACCTGGGCTATAAAGTGAGCTCAAGGCTAGCCTGAACTGCATGGTGAGATCCTGTCTCAAAAAGACAAAAAAATAAATAAATAAAACACTAGAAATACAAGTAAAACACTACTTCTCTAAGAACTGTCTTCTTAAACCTCTCTTCTCCCAGCCTACTGCACAAGATTCCCCCTGTTTATTAGTACGTGTTTACAGTGCATAATGATCACATTCATCAGGGGGAATTTCTACATGTATATATCACATCTTAATTGTTTTTTGTCTCCCCCTCCCTCCAATCATTCTTCCCCTCCCCATTTGCAAAAGTTCTATTTCCATTTTTTTCCATCAATTATTTTTTTTTCTTTAAATCCCTTTTCTTTTCCTTCACTCCCTGCTACCCCATCTCTTGTTCTCTTTCCCCTTTGAAAAAGTTCTTCCTACTTCCTAGTGTCTGTCTTCTGTTTTGCTCCTTATTTATACTTGGGTTTCTCATGCGAGAGAAACAATGTGATATCTCAACTTACTTCTGATACATTTCACTTAAGTTTTTGGGCTTGAGGTGCATCCATATGCTAGAGGTGCCTCACATTTATTCTTCTTTATGGCGCAGTAGTACTCCATAAATACCATACCATATTTTCTTTATCCATTTATCTGTTGATGGGCATATGAGCTGTTACTAAGATTTAGCTATTATAAATTGTGCTGCTGTACACGTGGGTATACATGTATTACTGTGGTATGACACCGTTAACTCTTGGGAAGATAACTAGAACGGAACAGTGAAATCAAAGGAAACCACTAGTTTTAGTTTTTTGAGGAATCTCCATGCTGTTTCCTCTCTTCGTTTTGAATTAGGATTTTTTTCCTCCTCATAAAATTCCATTGTCTGCAAACTATTGGACAGTGACTACTTTACGACTTACAAGGAAATACTTTTATACCTAACTAGTTCTGATGACCATCAATAGAATCACTCTACAAAAACATTTTTTAAAAGTGTACTGTTTGAATGTATGTGTATGTTTTTGAATGATTATCTGGTAATGTTCCAAATATGTTTCAGTTTAACATAAAGAAAGTGTATATGAAACAGTCACAAACTGGCTGGCTACCTCTTACTCCTGAAATCATTCAAGAAATCTAATGGCACCCTCCTGCAACATTGTCAAGAAGACTATGGTGGCATAGGAGGATGGGCCAGATGACCTCCAGAGGGACTCTGAACCCAAGCCAGGGCTGAGTCAAGTGTCACTGAGCTAGAGAAAAGCTAAACTTGAGGAGACCATGGCCTGGACTGAGTATGACTGAGCCAGGCCAGTCTTACATGCCACAGACACTGCCAATGCACCAGTTGAAACAAGAGGGCAAAAATTATTTATAGTGGCATCAGCCTGCCAGGATGATAGACAGAATTTCAAAATGAACGATCATCCTACCATGCTGCCTATGGGTTTTCAGGACATGTGTAAGATATATGTATATCCTGGTTACCTGAAAGCAAGCATTCCTGCAAATATCAGTGGTTCAGTAAACACTGAACCAGTGCCATCAAGTCCCTCTCAGGGGCTCAGTGTGGTATGCTGCTGGTACACTTCTCTTCCCTTCTAGTCTTCTAGAATTGTGAAATGCCTTGGCCGTAAATTCTTCCAGCAACTAGTCATACAATTATTTCCTTAATATGAAAATATATTTTCTACTAATGTCCTCTATGGGATTATCTTTATGGGATATGAGTATGTATACATATTTTTGAAAAATATTTTACTAATAGTGTTATAATACAGCAATTATAATAGAGACTACCCTTTCTTGTTCAAAGCTCTTAGAACCCTCTGTCTTACTATGTCTTCTACACCTTCACCCTCCAAGGCTGAAATAGTAGATATTTATGAAGCATCTACTCCATCCCTGGTTCAGAGTAGATATTAAAGTGTTGAGGTTACTGTGAATATAGAAAGCCTCTGCCCTACTGAAGCTTTCCACTAGTGGAATAGAGAGACACTAAATAATATAAATTTTGTAATAAATAGGAGCATTCAGAGTACTAATGACAGCAAGGTAAGAGAAAAATGTGTAATAGGAGAGTGTGTTTAAAAGACTCATCCCAGGCCACGAGCTGAGCAGGAAGTTTCATGGAGAAAGCGGTGTTTAAGTTGGTACTTAGAAAAATGTGCAAGAGCTGCCAGGCAGATGGGGTGGATGAGGAGTTGTGTTGAACAAAAGTATGAGACAGGGCTCATGAACACAAGAGGCCTTGTCAAGGATTTAGGGCTTCAAGGGCAACAGGATAGAATTGTAGCATTCTAAGCAGGAATGTGACTTAAATGCACTTTTAAAGGCTTTCTTTGTCATAAAACAGAAATGGAGGAATGTGGAGACTACTCAGAAGGCTCCTACACTTCTCTGATGAGAGAAGGTGGTAGCCAAAATTAGGCAAACAGAGAGAAGAAGACAGATATAAAAGATGTTTGAGAGATAGAACCAAAGAATTGGTGACACTGCACACAGCTAGTACCTCTTACACATTCTTTTACTCTTTTGGCTAAGTTTTCTCTGATTAAAGTAATTGTCACCAAATTACAGATGGACACAAAGAGCTAGAATATTCAGAGTAGTTTACTATTATTCATGTCAGGGAACCCCAAAACTCACTAGAAGGTGAGTCACAGGAGTTAGAAAAACTACTCACGGTATGGTTTATTAAAGTAGAAGGAATGAAATGAAAATCAACAAAGGGAAGAGGCACATGGAGGAAGCCCAGGAAAAACCAACATCAGCTTCCAAGTGTCCTCACCAAGTAGAGTCAAAATGTACCTAACTTTGCGCATAAAATACTGACAACAAGGAAACTCATCTGAGCCTTGATGTACAGAGTTTTTATTGGGCTCAGTCACATAGAAAGACTATCTATGTGACTAACTGCAGTCCAATAGGCTCAGCACCCCCAGAACAAGGTCAGCATTCACCGTAAATCACACTGTTAGCATCAGCTCTGTGATCTAACTGGTGCATAGGGCCAAAGGCCTCAGGCATACAGAAACTCTCTAAGCAGGCAGAATATTCTGTAGGCTTATAGCTTATCTCCTAAGAGTTGGCCATGGGTCAGTCCCAAAGAGCCAGGCCTTTCTTGGAAATGTACAAAGCTTGAGCAACTCAGGCTTGCTGACCTAACCCTTTCACCGTACAATGTTGTAGCCAGAGCAGGTGTTAGAGTGTGAGGAAGGCATCAGCTGAAGGAGTAGGTTTTATATTTATGCTTTCCTGATGCATCTGCATCTTTCCTGGTACATCAGGGAGCCCAATGTAGAAAAATGTGTTTGAGTAGATAGTGGTAATGCGTTGTGGACCTCATGCTGCTCTTGTTTTATATAAATGGTTCTGTATATCAAAAAAGAAACAGCAGCATGTGGGTAAGCCCTGCATATTTGGAAACCTCACTCAGCAGAACTGGGATCATGGACTCTTGTCCCCATTTCAGCCAAAACACTATTTCCAGTCCAGGTTATGTAATTCTATCCAAGCTTTGGCATAATTTTTCCTAAACCCTCACAGTGGTGATTGCCTACTTACTATAAATACCATAAGGTCTTCCATTTTACACAGCAGTCAGGTGGTCACACTATTTAGAATTTAAGGCACTTAATTTTCCAGAAAATGTGGGGAATTTAGAGGTGTTTGTTTTGAAAAACAAAACAACATTTGAAGTTCATTGCTGAAAGAGCATTTGCACTGTGCCTGTGCTTGAAAGTTGAATGTAAGAATGAGATATTTTGCCAAGACCTCCGTAGGTGATGTCAGAGCAGACACTGTACTACCATTTTAGATTACCAGAATGGGATGAATGGGCGGAGAACAGAGTATTTAGATGAATTGAAGATCAGTATATTACAGATTGTAAGAGGAAAAAAAGGTTACACACTAAGTATTGGTAATGAAATGCTCCTTTGGCAGAAAAATTAGTTCTAAGATCCTCAGCACCATAGTCTTGAAAGTCACTGCTTTTCAAAGGAAAGGGTATTTTTTTTTGAAATTTTACTGTTGAAAAAATATCATCACAAAATAGATTACCAATGCTTGAAGACATGCCCATTTGAAAAGACTTGTGATATAGCACCTCATTCCTACATTGTAATGTTGTGCAAGGTATGGAGATGTTGAAAACATTAAAGCAAAACTAGAAAACCTCAGTACTTTAGATTAAGTGGAAATAGGAATCTGATTGTTTAAGTTATTTTGTGTTTGTTACATAAAATAACTTGGATGATTATGCTAATTGGTAAAGGCAAAGGACTAAACATTTATATTTCCTGAAAAATTAATTGAGTCCCTAGTCCCAGTTTCATTTCTGGAGTATATTTCCCAGAAATGAAAACCATTGTGAAATCACTTGATAGCCTTTCTTCAGTCCAGATGTGGTGCCACATGCCGGAGGCTGAGGCAGGAATATCACAAGTTCAAGGCCAGCCTGAACAGCTTAAAAATTAAATTTAAAAAAATGTTAAAGGCTGGGGATGTAGCTCAGGGCAAGAACACTTGGCTACCATGTAAAAAACCTTGGGTTCAATCTATAGTACTTTAAAAAAAAAAGAGAGAGAGAGAAAGCTCATCTTCAAATTTTTAGTATAATCTTGGATGATTAGGGCATGAGATTACCACATTATAAGAAAAGTTTAGTAGTAATAGCAGCTTTATTACTTAGGATCGCATCATGATGTAGCTTTAAATTGCAAATCTTAGTTATGGTTACTTGGTCTTCAAAAATCTACAAGGTGTAAGATACTGAGCTACCTTGAAGATAGGAACTGTTACATGATCCTGTTTGTATCTGGAGTACCTAACACAGCACACAGGAGCACTCTAAACATTTTTAAATAAATACCTGAGTAGCTAGGCATGGTGGCTCATGCCTGTAATCCTAGCACTGTGGGAAGCTGAGGGAGGAGTATTACAAATTTGAGCCCACCATAGGCACTTTAGCAATTTAGCAAGAAATTGTTTCTGCCTCCAGTACTTGTCACTTGTCTTTACACATTTACATGTACTTATTTTTTATAGTCCCTTTACCACTATAGCCATGTAGATCATTTCAGATATTAGACTTTTCAAAAGATTAAAATGCATAATTTTGAAGTTACTCCTCCTAAAAAGTTGAAAATGTTTTCTTACACAGGGAAAAAGCTAGCATGGTTGTCCCTGAGGAAAGAGAAGGCAGAGATGAAACCAACCTGGACTTAGCAAGAGGCACAGCATCAACACAGGCTGCTACTGACACCCGCAAAGCTGGTGAGTCCTGCCCTGGGCCAGAAGCCCCTGTTACCAGTAAGAGAAACTGGGAGGCTATACAGTTACTCTGCAGAAGGTTGGTTTTTTCTACCATACTTAAAAATAGAGAGGACATCTGTTTCCAGACTCCAGCCTCAGCTCTGCCATCTACTGACTATGCATCATCCCCAGAACGAAAGTACTGCATCATTTGTAAAATGAGTGGTGTTGAGTTCTAGGCACCCCATCTTAGAATGAGTTCTTTTCCTCTGGTGAATTTAAAATTGATTGATTGAGATTCAGAATGTACTTTTCTGAAAAAACTTTGGTAAATGCTAATGAACCAATGGACTCGCTGGGTAACTAAAAGAAATCTTGTTTCCTTCTACCTCCCCTCTTAGGTATACAGGTATGTGGGAGATTACTGGGTTATATACACTCCCATTCTTTCTGCATTCATTGTTACTTGGTATTTCTCTTGATCTCAGCTGTCTGCCTTCTCTGTACTATGTGATAGTAAAACTGTACCATGCCAGCAAGACTTACTGCATTCCAAGCTACCAGGATCCAGAAGTAACCATTTTCTCACTCCCCAAATTGCGATTTTTCCATGGCAGTAGCTGATATCAGCCACGCAGCATGAGAAATATGATTGAGTTCATATAATCATTGGTGAGATTAAGTACAGGTAGAGCGCTGGGTCTTAAAATTTAGTAGACTTAACAGTAACTTCAGATGTTTTTAAAACTGGATTCACAGGCCTCACCTGTAGGAATTTTGATTCAGTGGTTGTGAATTAGAGTCAGCATCTCAGGGCGCTTCTCACAGAAGTGATACTACTTGGGTCATACTTCAGGAAACACTACCTCTTTTGCAGACGATTCTTAACAGCTCAGATAAGTTAGTAATACTTTGTGAAGAACTGCAGAATATAAGGCTGTATGAAGGAAAATAGATTTTAGCATGTAGGTACCACACAGAAATCTCTTTGTAGAAGTCTGCCCTTTTAAGGTCAGTCCTTGAAGTCTTTGTATAAGGTTCCTACTGCTATTGTTAAAAATCACTACAAATTTGGTGACTTGAAATAGCACACATGTATTATATGACAGTTTCTGCAGGAAGGACAGAATTCCAAATAGGTCTCATTGGACTAACATCAAAGTATCAGCAGGCCTGTATTCCTTCTGATGGGCCAAGGGAAGACTCCTTCTCCATGATTTTTCCAGTGTTAGAAGCCACCTGCATTCCTTGACTCAGTGCCCCTTCCTCCACCTTTAATGCCAATAAGGTAGTGACTTTCCCCTGAGGCCTACTCAGAAAACTCTGGGTAATCTCCCAACCTCAGAATACTTACTCACATTCTTGAAGTCCCTCTTCCCATGTCAAGTAACATTTGCATGTTGTGAGGATTGGGGCATGAGCATCTTTGGGATCCCTAATTCTGCCTACACCTACCCTTGATATTTGAAAGTGTCATCCTTCAACCAGCCATGTTAGCATCACATGACACTGCTAGAAATGTAGGCTTAGACTCCTCAGACCTCAGACCTACTGATGTGGTCCTTACACTCCAAACCTGTTGAATACAGAGTCTGCTTTCTAACAAAATCCTGCATGATTTCTCTGCATATTTGAGTATGAGAAACTGTGTTCCTGTTACCCCCTAGTTTCCTCTCTTTTCCCATCTCTGAACTCAATGAAATGATTACAGCCACTCCTAAGGCAGTTTGTGGAGTGAGCATGGTAAGCACCTCCTGTGTGTGAGTCTCTGTCCTAAGACCGAAAACTACAGTGATCAGCACAGATACGGGCAGTGTGACAGTGAGGAGCCACAGAAGGCAGAGCAGAACAAATGTTTTGTACTTATGAGTCACTGCATGTACAGAACTACCAATGGATTCTAATTTTCCTATTAGTTCTATTTAGTTTAAGCAGGTGTAATTTCCTCCTGCTTTCTCTATAAATAATTTTTGAAAAGACAGAAAAACATGCTGTAATAATACCATCAGTATTATCTATCCATGTATCAGAGGTTAACAACAGAAATACCAATTTTAAACTGTTGTATTTTTATCTTTGAGAGTTCTTTCCCAGTGACAAGACTCAAAATGATACTTTTTTAAATAGGCGGCCAGGAACAGAATGGAACACAGCAAAGCATAGTTGTGGACATGCGTGAGTTCCGAAGCGAGCTCCCGTCTCTGATCCATCGCCGGGGCATTGACATTGAACCTGTGACGTTAGAGGTTGGAGATTACATCCTGACACCAGAAATGTGCGTGGAGCGCAAGAGCATCAGTGACTTGATCGGCTCTCTGAATAATGGCCGCCTGTACAGCCAGTGCATCTCTATGTCCCGCTATTACAAGCGCCCTGTGCTTCTGATCGAGTTTGACCCCAATAAGCCCTTCTCTCTCACAGCCCGAGGTGCCTTATTTCAGGAGATTTCCAGCAGCGACATTAGTTCCAAACTCACTCTTCTCACACTTCACTTCCCCAGACTCCGCCTTCTGTGGTGCCCTTCCCCTCATGCAACAGCAGAGTTGTTTGAAGAACTCAAACAAAACAAGCCACAGCCTGATGCCGCCACAGCCATGGCCATTACAGCAGATTCTGAAGCCCTGCCCGAGTCAGAAAAGTATAATCCTGGTCCCCAGGACTTCTTGTTAAAAATGCCAGGGGTAAATGCCAAAAACTGTCACTCCCTGATGACCCACGTTAAGAACATTGCAGAATTAGCAACCCTTTCACAAGACAAGCTCACAGGTATTCTGGGGCATGCCGCAAATGCTAAGCAGCTTTATGACTTCATTCACACCACTTACGCAGAAGTGGTGTCTAAAGGGAAAGTGAAAAAGTGAACAGTGGTTGGTGTTTGCTCATTGATGACTGCTTTCCAACTGTTCTCTGCAGCTGTATAAGTCGTTATTAATTATTTGTTACAGTGATTCATTCTTCTCTAATGCTTTTAGTGATCTGCACTCCGAGGTCAGTGGACCAGAAGCTGAGCTTCCTCTCTGCACATTGTGTTTAGGTATCTTTTTAACGTTTGCCTCATCAAAATACCATTAACATACCTTACAGATCTAGAGAAAACTTCCCTAACTTTTGCTTGCCCACACTCTGCCCACTCTGCAGTGTCCCTGGCAGACTTACGCCTTTCCATTTTTAAATGAGGTGCGTCAAGATCAGGCAGTGCTTCTGCAAGTGTTTATTAAAGACTGTCTTGAAGCAAGGAAAGACAGTCACCTCCAAAACTGACTGACTAGGCTCACCCTAATATAAGTCATACATACCACAACCTGGTTGTCCAAAAGCGTCTCCTTGTCCCTTTATTACAAATGAAATGAATTGCTAGTTCACAAAATTTGGTGGTGTAGGTGAAGGAGCCCTTAGAATTTTGTTTTTGCTAATGTTCAATCTCCTACATCTCAAAGATTTCTAGGCCCAAATGACTAGTTACAGTCCCACAAGATCTTCTCTTTTCCTGGCTCTTCATGAGCCCAAGACACCATACCACGTCCTCTGGCAACACATCGTCTTCTATGCCTCCCCATCCTCCTGTCCCTGTCCAGAGCGCCTCTGCCTCCCTGTGTGAGGACTCAAACACAAGCAAGCAAGTGACCCATAAAACTTTCAAGATTTACTCATCTTCCCTTTGTGTTGAGATAGAAGAGTTGCAGATAAATTGAAGATCAGCACACAGAATATATAAAAATTCAGAAGAAATACATATATATTTAAAAATCCATAAACTAATCTCATTCTAAAGCTCCTGATTGAGTTAAATTGGCTTTTTACTGGAGTGTACATAGAGTACATTCATAGCATCTTTGGGCAGTTTTTTAACTTTGATACTTAAACATTAACTTAGCTGTTACATATTGAGTAATGAGCAGTAAATTTTCTACCTCAAAATTTGATGTAGACATGAATTCTGCTTGCTGTATCACATAGTTTAGCATTTCGTCAATGTCAGCTATTTTGTAGTTTGTCACACTACTGAAACAGTGGACCATGTAAAAAAAATTGTCTTCAATTTTAACAAAAGCACTGTAACTGAACCTCTTATATTGGCATCTTGATTTATTAGTACTTAACAGTATAGTTGTCTGTCAGTATCCATGGAGGATTGGTTCGAGGACCCTCCCATGGTACCAAAATGTGCAGATGCTCAAATCCCTTACGTAAAATGTCATAGTGTTTGCATATAACCTACACCTATCCCCCTGTATACTTTAAATCATCTGTAGATGACTTATAATACCTAATACAATGTAAAGTCTGTGTAAGTAGTTATTACACTGTTATGTGTAAGGGATAATGACAAGAAAACATCTATACATACTCAGTACAGATGCAGCTTTTTTCCCAAATATTTTCAGTCCCCAACTGGCGGTAAACCCATGGTCCAGAGCCCTCGGATAGGGAAAGCCAACTGTGTTAAGAATGTTAGCTGTGGTTATATGGATTTTGAACTCTAGTGCTGGGAATGGAGTTCAGTATATATTGCTTGCTTAATGTGCACAGGGCCTTGGGCTCAGTCCCTAGCAGTGCAAAACAAAATTTGGAGTGTTTGAAACTGTATATAAGGGTACTATGAGAATGAATTGGGCTGGGGATATAGCTCAGCAGCACAGTGCCTGCCTGGCAAGTATGAGGTCCTGAGATTGATTCCCCATTCCCAAAAAAAAAAAAAAATGAATTGAGGGGTGTCAAGAACTAGATCGGTTATCATAGAACCCTGTAGCAGTGGTGCTGAACCTATGGCATGGATTCCACCCTGGGTTGTTGGTATCATTGAAAGCTCTAAAAGGCTCACCATCACTGCTGTAAGGTGTTGTGGAGAATAAGGACAATGACAAAGAAAAATTAGTTTAAAGTAAAACAAAGATTAGGCTACTGGTTTTGTCCCAGAGGTAAAAAATATGCCCTCTAGAATAGGAAACCAAAGTTTTGAATAATTACAATATGAACATTAACAGTCACTGTTACATTATTTTATTGAAGAGTTCAATCATAGTTCATAGTTTATGGAAGAGTTCAATCATAGTACATTAAAATAGACATACCACTTCAAATGGTAATGATTATTATGTTAGTTCAATCATAGTACATTAAAATAGACATACCACTTCAAATGGCGATGATCATTATGTTCCTTCACCTTAGCCTAACATTTCTGCTTATGGTATGTAATTCCTTTTTTCTTTGTTTTCTTCTTTTTTTTTTTTTCTCCTTGTATATTTCCACTTGCCTTCTACTGCTGTTTCATTACATAAAAAATTTTTAACACCACATTCTGCAATGAGAGTTGCATTCATAGTGTAGTTTTCAAAACTAAGCTCTTCTCAAATATACCATTTTAAATAGTCCTTGTTATCTAGTAAAACACAGATAACACTTTTAAGTGTATTTGTTTCTAACCTCCCTCAGTTCTCAAAATCTGCCATTTGCTGTTATGCCTACTGGACATGAAGACAGGTGCACTGTCTTGTATGTATATAAATTACAATCAATTTCAAGTAAATTCTAAAAAATGGTCAGTATAGGTGAAGGATTCTCACTGCCACTTCCTTTTCCAACTCAATAAGTATATTTCAATGTATTTCCAGTTGTGGAGAACTTTTCCTACATCCATAACCATTTAGTTTTCTCAGATTTTTTAATGAATTTTTACAGTCTAAGATTGGTAAAGGAACTAGAGGTGGATACATTGCAAAATGATAACTTTCTTTTCTGCATTTTGCTAACTTTGCCTTTGCTTTCAAAACAGTAAATATCCAAGTTTACTGACGAACTCGTGTGTGGCTTTTTAAAAATCCTTTTTCAATGCTAGATTGAAATTGTTCTGTTTTAGTTTTGTTTTTTGTCATTGTGGTTTGGTTTTTCGTGGTACTGGGGATTGAACCCAAGGCCTTCACACTGCGTATGTCTTCAGCCCTTTTTATATTTTATTTTGAGATGAGGTCTCAACAAGTCAGCAAGTTGCCCAGGCTGAACTCCTGCTTCAGCCTCCCAGAGTGCTGGAATTATAGGCATGTGTCACAACACCCAGCCTATTTTACAAGTTCTTTGCATAAAAATTTGACATCTGAAGTATTGTGAGAAATCATTTTGTTTAAACCGTAGTGTCTCTCTTAATAAATCTTTGAAATTATACAAGACAATCTATAGTGGCCATAAATATTGTCCTATAGGCACTGCGTAACTTTTTAAGTGTGACGCTTAATAGACTGTGTTTACAGATCTTTAAGTGCTTTCAGGATGCGGTTTAAACTCTCAGCTCATGAAGGATTGAAAATAATCGCCTCATTCATCAGCCCATTAGGACAGGAAGGATTAAGTCCAGATTTGGTCATGTTGCAATAACGTTATGGAACTAACAAGTGTCCTGATAAATGATGCAGGAAAACCTTCCATAAAGCAAATCTGAAGAAGTAGGTGGGGGAGGGAGACAGGTACTATTGGTTTTGTTTTTCAAGCATGATTTGATTTTTCCTTTGGGTCAAAGAACTTCTTTAGGGAAATTATTCTTGGTGTTCAGTTTTCATCTAGACAAGTCTGCTTTAAGACTAACACTTTAGGAAAATTCTTTCTCAAGTTTCAGTAGATTAAAATGTAGTCAAGCTTAGACATGAATTGTTACTCTTTATTATTTGGCTTTCTGTTTTGGTTTAGAGTTATTTCCTGTCTGATTCTGAATTTTAGTACTTAATTACCATCTTTACCAACAGATTTTTGGTGGCCTGTACCATAATGCTGTTTTGTATTGTTTTGTTAATTTATAGGTGTGTAAGCCACAGTTGGTTTAGGAGGGAGATAAAACAGAAATATATCTATCTATAACAAGTGTGTGTGAATTTAATAAAATATATATTCAGTATTTTTCCCATCTTCAGGATAAAGTAAACTATAACAATGTGTAATGGAAGAGTATATGTTGTTAGTAATGTATTGGTAAATATTTAAAATTCAGAGAATATTTAATTTTTTTTCATCATGCAGAATAAATGATTAAGGCTGAAATGCCTCTTGAACCTCTACTTCTGCTGTTTGACTTGCTGGTTACCCACTTTCTAAGACATCAATGTATTTCTCTTTTGCTTATTTTCCCTTCCCTTTTCATTCTGTAGCATGTCTTCTTAAGAAAAAGAGAAACCTATTTTGGAAAATACTCATTTATGGGTTTGTAATGAGGATGTGGCAAGTTCAAAGCCTGGGCCTTCTTAACACAAGTTATTTCTCTGCCACCCCTGCCATGTACATTTTCGTTTCATTAACTTCAAAGTTGGAAGAAGTGAATTGTCCTTTTGACACCTCTGGGACTTATTGTCATTTCTGAAGTTTAATTATTTATGAATCGGCTCCTTTCAGTGGTTTGAAGATTGTCACTTCTGTTTTAAAGTGAGATCTATATCCCTTTTTAATAAGACGTAAAACAGATCATTTCTCAAAATGTTCTAGTGTGTAAATAAAGACTGGCAGGGTAATGAACCTCTTCCTAATAGTGATAATATGACTCACATTTATTGAGCACTTGTGCATTATTTCATGTAATCCTCATAACAAAGCCGTGAAGGCATTATTATTTAATCCTCTGTTACAGTGATGAAGCTGAAAAGCAGAGAGATTTAAGTAATTTGCACAGGGTCACCTGATAATAAATGGTGGAACTACACCTTGAAACCCAAGTGGATGCAGAGTCCCTAGTGAAAGGTCAGGGAGGCACAGGTTGTGAGAAACTGTACTGTACCTTTTGCTGGCTGATGAGGGTGTTTTTCAATGATATAATAGAGGTTAACTTGTAGAAAATTATAACAATACAAAGGATTCTTGTCCAGGTACACTCTTTGATCATTTGCCATTTTTTGGCAAATTTATTTCTCTATTCCTGTGATAATTCAGCTAAATCTCTAGGTCTTTGGCTTTCTTTTCAACCACTCTAAACTTCCAGATTTCCTCATTAATTCAGTTAAAATCTTGGGCTTCTTTTTTTATGAGTTATATTTTTAAGTTTTTGAAAATTATATTTTATAATAGTATTGCCAATGTGAACTCCCATAATGCCTATATAATGATAAAACCCATTTCCAACCTTACGCATCCTGAAATTAAACCTTGTAGAAAAGGAATATATATATGTGTGTGTTATATGTATGTTTTTTGTATATATATATATATATACGTTGTTTGTATACACCTTAATTTTAATAACTATGGAGAACTTTAAGATGCTAGCATATTGCTCAGTGGACTCCTGTTTCTCATTTTGTTTATTTACCAAAGCTCAGTATTTTATCTGAGTTCCTTTTCTGCATAGCCATTGACTGTCAGTGTTAAAGAGACTGATTGATGAATGAGAAAGAAGAACTTTAAGATATTCCCAGGGATCTATTCGTGTGGCCAAGATATCTCTACATGAGAAGAACACAACTCTCAGACCTGGAAGGTAAACAGAATCCACTTGTGATTTCAAAGGAGTATCCTGGGATTCATAAAAGTAGTGCATCGAGTCTAATGGCAGCACAGCATATTTGAAACCCTTTTGTGTAATTTTGAGATCCAGAATTTGGTGTCAGAGAATGCCTTCCACTGAGAAACAGATTTACCTCCCTGTGTGGTTTTATCTGTGGGAAGTGTGATGCCCTACAGAGTCTCAGGAAAGAAGACGGTTTAGTAGAGTCGGGGAAGCGTGACTGGGCATGTCTGTTTTCAGTGTCAGATATTTATAATATAAGGTACAGAGCTGTGGCTGGGTTTGGTGCTGAAACAGTCCATACCATCCAGGGGGAAGTCAAGGGCAGAAAATGAGCAAGGAGAATCACAAAAATGCCACAGGAGAGACGTGAGTGCTTGGAGGTCAGAGGAAGAGGTCTTATCCATGTAGTGATTGGGAGTGGCCTTGGAGCAGAGGAAGAATACAAAATGAGCTTTGGAGGAGAGCAAGGATGTCAGCAGACAGATACAGGTGTTGCAGTGCAGCCAAGTTCATCAGGGCAGTGAAGAAACAGTTGGAAATAGAATAATGGACTTTAAAAGAGTCACAAACAGTGAAGAGGAAGCAACACACTGAAGCCATACTGTTGGAGTTGCTCAGGGGCTGGAATGAGGGGCCTGGTTGTGTGGTCCTGGAGTTAGAACCCAGAGCCTTCACATTCCTTGTTGTTTTTTATTCTGAGACAGGATCTAAGTCACTAAATTGTCTAGGATGGGCCCTTAACCTGTGATCCTCCTGCCTCAGACTCCCAGAGTGATAGGATTACAGGTGTGTACCACCATGCCAAACTGAGGGGCTTGTTCTTATTTCCATAGAAAAGTGAGGAAAAGGTGTGACCAAGAAGTCTGAATTTGAAACAGAAAGGAACTAATATTAATTGAGCACATACAGTGTGCCAACCAGGTACTGATATTTGTTATCTTTACAAATAGAAGACTAAAAGACTTCAAGAGAATAAGGAATGGAGATAAATGCAGATTCACACCGCAAAGCTCCTCTTTTATCCACCATTCCTTGCTGGCAGGAAGGAAGGCTTGGCAGGAATACCCACTCCTGATGCCACTGTAATGATATAAGCAACCCATAATGGGGGACAGAACTAGGAAGATGAGTTTGGAAATGGGAAAGATATAAATTAGAGCAGCAGCCAGGAAAGGCAATCTGGCAAAGGAGATAGTTGCCTAAGAGAGGTTCAGTAATGCCCAGATTTTAGGCATGGACTCAAGAAGGGATGAGACTGTTTTACAGAAATATTTTGAAAAAGGACCTGGTTTTTTTGTTTTGTTTTGTTTTGTTTTGTTTGTTTGTTTGTTTTGGGAGGATTGGGGTAGAAAAAGGAAAAGCACAGTTTAATCAAGTTGATTTTGAGACAATTGAGGGTCAGAGGACAGTCACAACGGAATATGTAGCAGATATCTGCACTGAAATAAGAGTTAAAGGCCTCTAAAAAATAAATAGTTAAGATTTTTTAAAAATGAAAGGGTCCACATAACTTCAGAAAATGCCTACCTTTAGGTGGGAAGGTAGAGGAAACAGAATAGGAGGAAGAGTAGGATAACTGACTCACACAGCAACCAGAATAAAAGGCAGGAGAGGATTTCACTAGGTGACCTACAACACGAGTGCCCAGTAATCCAAATGCTAGCAGTTTAGGGTGTGCCGTGAAGAAAGCCCAGCCATCCTGGACGGTGGGTCAACAGCCTGGGCTGCAACCCAGCCTCAGAGAGTGAGAAGTCAGAGGGAGGAGGAAAAGAACAGGACACGCAGGAGGTCAAAGGTGATTTTGTCAATTGGTGAGCCAGATAAAAGAGCAGAGAGCAGACTGGGAGAAGAAAGATTCCTGGGAGAGAAGAAATAATTAATAAGACCAAAACTGGGTGCTGGAGGATCTGGAGGTGGAGGAAAAAATAAAAGTGTTTTTTGCTTTTCTTCCTCTCACACCTACAGAAAACCTGTTTTTGTATTGATCTGCTGCTTCTTAAAGACCAGTGTGTTATGTCACCATGTGTACCCCCTACTTGGAACGGAACTGGCAAGCCACAGTAAATAACAATGAGCTCTTTTCTAAAGTCTTCTGTTTTAACAATGCAGTGGTGCTGTTTGGCAGTGAGGTCTGTGTGTGTTTAAACTGGCTAGGGAAAGGCCAAGAGCCCCTCTGTTTGCAACTTAGCTTCATAATTTTATTATAATTTAAAGCATCCCTTTCAGTGGTTTATGAAATCAAAATATGTGCTGGCTAATGTCACCTGGAAACTGAAAGTTGATGTTCAGCAACTCTTACTAGCCAATCCCAAAACTTCCAAAGGATTTTTATTTTGGTCGTACTGTAACTGGGGCAGCCAAGTTGCTATGGTGATTTGTTCTCAAAACAGAGCACTTCGCTTTAGTGCATTGAAACAGATAAATCTGCTTTATGTTGACTTGATCATGACATTAATTCTAGTTAAAACATCTCTATGCTCCCATCAGAACTTGTGTATAGGAATTTTAAATCAGGGCCAAGAAGTCACTGGCTAAAAGAATTGAACTTGGGCTTTTTAAACGTGGGCCTTCACAATTCACACAACTGAAGACTCTTGGCTTGTAGCCCAGAGCTCTGCCATGAGGGTGGCTTGCAGCTGGGGGAAGGTTCATCCGCGAAGCAATTATGTGGTTAATTGCTCCGGTGTGAGCATAGGCTAAAAGTTATGACTCACGCCACACTGTCACTAATAGATTGAGGGGGGGGTGGGGCGGACCGGATGCAAGGATACACTGAGAAATGAGCAGCTGCTTCCCATTCCTCTTCCAAATCTGTAACTCACCAAGATCTCCCCTTGAGGTGGGAAAGGCAGAACCGCAACTGCAAGAGAGGCACTCCTGACCTCACCAGTAGGGGTCCCCATTGAGTCAGGAGTCCTAAACTAGCCACGCTGCAGTTACTGGACACTTTTAAGGATGACTGCACTTTGAATGGGAGTGTATCTGCCTCTGATTCTTGCCTAACCATGACATGGGAGAGAGAGGGAGAAAAAAAAAGTAGGTGCCTGACTTCTAGCATGACTCATTATAAACAAGCGGCGGGCAGATTCACTGCCTCTTATCAGAGCCGGAGTATGCACCCCAGGACCAGCATGAATCAGAATAGAAGTCTCGTTGGTCAGAGGGTTTGGGGTTTTGTTTTGTTTTGTTTTGTCTTTGGTTTTTGGTTTTTGTCGTTGTTTTTTGTTTTTTCCCCAAGGAAGAGGTGACTTTTCGAATAGAGTGCTGTAAACTTCTTGAATACTTCTGGTGATCCCATGTTAAACTCTGGACTTCTCGTTGAGGTCAAATCCCCTTTAAACCAAGAAAGCTTTCAGATTAAAGAAACAAGTGCCATACCTACCAGGAAATTCATTTGAAGTTGATGAAATGTTTGCCATGTTAGCAATGATGGTTTTTGCAACATAGGTGTCAAAAACCATCAAAGTACAGTTTAAATATGTCATTTGTTGTGTGTGTTTTAGACTTCATGACTTTTTACAGAATAAATACAGTTAACAGTTTAGCAGAAGAAAAAACTGGCCAGCCTTTAGTCATTGTAACTTATCATGAAGTTCCAAGTAACTCCTCACTTCCTTATCCATACTGATCTGCTTATATTTGCAGCGGACAGAAGGGTGCCAATGTGAAGCGATGATGGTAACACAGTCTCCCAGAATGTGCTGCTTAGATGAGTTACTTATTTTGACTCAGTTCCCTATCGTCCAGACCAAAGAGAATGGAAGTGGTAGGAACAGGTGAAGCTCAGGTGGCCACAAATTTGGAGTGGAGGATGGGGAAACGTTAGGTAGCAAAGGAAAAAGAAGCACCTTTGACTTTGTCCCACCATACCCCACCCCAGGGAGCTGCAGGGTAGAGAAGTCTGTTCATGCTTTCCTGTTCCAGAGCTGGCAAGTCGGGTCAAGTCAACAGTACATCTGCATTCAAGAGCTTGCCATCAGCTGTGCCTATACAAACGAACACGTGAAATGACTTCACACTTAGAAACCAGCATACCAGCTAGCACAAATTAATTTAGGAGGAAATGAACCCAGATGTGTTTAAATGGCCAGAAAAAGAAAGAAAGAAAGAAAGAAAGAAAGAAAGAAAGAAGGAAAGAAAGAAAGAAAGACCAAAATAGTGTGGCATGGAGTTAATCAAAGAACAAGTAGCCACAAGGGGAGGGATGGCCCAGATTTTTTAAAATGTAAATAACCTTAATTAAGAAAATATGAATTTTTCTATGCATGGACTTGCTTATGATTTTCTAGAGTCTGTGGGAATTTTTTTTCTTTTTAATAAAATACCCCTAGGCACCTTAGGACAGATAAAGGAATCTTTTCCTGCAATAGGTATTCCTTGAGCACATCTAATAGCTAGCTAACCTTATAGGAGAGGTCTAACCTTGTCCCAAAGGGCTTATTTCTCTCATTTTCCCTTTAGTCTCTGATACGGCCAGCATTTGTTTGTTCATGCCGCTGTTTTGGCAAACAAATTCAATGCGTACATCAAATTGATTTGGAGAATTTGTAAGAGGACTTGGTCTTATTCTCCCAGTTTCTCAGTCAATGGCTGTTGCAAATGTGTATGTGTCTGTATTGCATTTTCTGACTCTTCAGATCCTATGTGTACTTTGAAGTGAAGCTGTGTCCACAGTGACTGATCTATAAACAATGGCTGTGTCCTTAAGTTTCAAAGAGACGCCCAAATTTCAACTAATCTTTTGACATATCATTGTCAAAGTGAAAAAAATTTTTGAAGTACTGGGAAGATTGAACCCAGGGCCTCAGTCATGCTAGGCAAGCACTCTACCATTAGACTTCATCCCAAGCCCAATTATTAACAATCCTGAAATAGGGTAATGCCTTATTTGGAGCCAACACCACAGACCATGCCCTGGAAAGACAAATTTAAATTAGCATGAGGAGCTAGGTTCTTACCTGTGAAGTTATTATGACAGTCTTTTATAGCCAATGGAAAGTGAGTAGGGTCATCAATGAGGCAAACTGCAAAATGGAAAAAATCTTCTGAAAGATTCAGTTGCTGTTTTCAATGAGGTGGGGAAACTTCCCACAAGATTCAGGTGTCTTCTCATTCCCAGCCTGAAGCTTTTAAAAACAAACAAACAAAAACTGAAACTAGAAATTCCATTTAACCTTGCTATTCCTCTTTTAGGGGTCGTCCCAAAAGAGTTAAAGGCATCATATTATAGTGATACATGCACACCCATGTCTATAGCACCACAATTAATAATAGCTAAATCTTGGAAGTTGCCTATATGTGCATCAGCAGATGAATGGATAAATAAAAGGTGATATTTACACTCAGTGAAGTCCCACTCTGCCATGAAGATAAAACGAGTCATTTATAGGGAAATGGATGCACCTTGAGACTATAATGTTAAGTGAAATCAGATGCACAAAATTAAATATCACATAGTTTCTCTTATATAAGAAACCCAAAGTATAAATAAAGAACAAAATAAAAGATAATAGGAAATAGGGAGATGTATCTTTCTCAAAGGAAAGTGACCAAGAGATAGAGGGCAGGAGAAGGGAAAGGGGATGTAAAAAGGAATTAAGATGTATTATATACGTGTACCAATTCCGCACAAGGAATGTAAATATGTCCTACAAACATGTACTAATAAAAACTAGGATAATTGTATTTAAAGTATTTTAGCTATTAGTCACACAAAACATGCTGAACCACACACAGGCTTATAATAAAAAGCCTAAACCCAATACAACTTAGATTTCTCCACTGACAGTACTTCATCTTGTCACAAGGTCATGGTACTGCAGTAGTAAAATTCAAACAACCCAAAGCCCTTCAAATACAAACGTAACCTCTTTAGAAATTTTCAGCTCACATCCCACAAATATATTCATACGTTTAGATCAATATTGGCTATATAAAGTACAATCTTGAAGAAAACTGTTTCATAAAACAATTTTTTCCCTCTTAAAATCCAGGGCCTGCAAAATTATTTTTTGGGAAAACCATGCTGGTATTTTCAAGCATTCGTGAAGTGTCTCCTATGCGTCAGAAGAGCAGAGCATGGTTCACAGGGTGAGGTTGACAGGTTATTACTGTTTTCTGGACCTTAAAGTGTCCAAAAAACAGTGCCGGTTTTTGTGTTCATACTAATGGAATTACAGTAACATGTTAATAATATTTAAGAAAAACAAAAAACAAAAACAACACTCATCACTTGGAAATGACCTAACCTCACAGTGCTCTGATATGCATTACCGAGCTCTGGGGTGCTCCCAGTATGGGTTACAGGGGTTGTAAAAGAACACTTCTCCATGGCAAACTGCCAAGCAAGACCTTATTTCACATTTAATGCCTTGCAGCAATAGGATAGCATAAGGGCAGTCTTCGGAGCCAATGGAAGAGTTCAGTCGTCATGAAAAGCAAGAAGCCACATCCTCAGTTGTCTGGGGTCACCACACTGTTCACTGGTTTTGCCGAGCAGTTTCAGAGAACAGTGCTAAAATGCAAGAGAACATTTATAAAAGGAACGACATTCTCCTGGTAGGTCTTTTTAATTTACTGCTTAGAGCTGTCCTGAAACTAATTTTCATCCTTTGGCTTTTTTTTAGTCCGGGATCCAAACCTTTGATCTGTCCCTCTGCACTTCGTCTTCAGCCCATGAACCAAATTCAAGCTTCCTCTGATTAGTAATCTTATTTCTCTTATCATAGTCTAATTTTTATTTAAAATAAGTGTTTTTTAATTTCACCACTGCTACAGAGAATTGAAGTACTCACACCAGTGACCCACACACAACATAGTTTTATTTTGTTAGTTATTTTAGTTATATCCCCAGCCCTTTTGAACTTTTTATCTTGAGACAGTCTCACTAATTTGCCCAGCATCAGCTGGAGTTTTTGATCCTCCTTAGCCTCCTAGAGTGCTGGGGTTACAGGTATGTTCTCCCATACTTGGCTCAATTTTATCAATAATTTTTTGGTTGTTTGTTTTTTGGTCTTGGAGATTGAACCCAGGGCCTTCACCTGAGCTGCATCCCTAGACCTTTTTTGCTTTTTTATTTTGAGCCATCTCCCTAAGTCCCTAAATTCCCTCCGTTGCACTCAAACTTGCAATCCTCTTGCCTCAGCTGCTCGGAGAGCTGGCTTATAGGCATGCATCACCACACATGGTTTCTCATATGCATTATGTATATTCCAAAAGTTGGTGTGTATGTGTATATATACACACTGTTCTTAACTTTACAAGAACTTTAATTAGCAAGATCCATTCTGTTGTTGCACATTGCTATCATTTGTTTCAGCATCACTGTAATACGTCATTATATGAACATATCATAATTTATTCAGCAACCGTCTCATTGCTTATCATATGAGTCATTCATAGGTTCTTCACTATGTAAACAGTACTTTAATGAACATTTTTGCTTCTAGTCTTGTACATTTGTAAACATTTCTCTTTGGCGTGCCTAGAAGTAAAATTGTTTGATGATAGCATGAATACATTCAACTTTAGGGAACAGTGTCACACTGTTTTGGAAACAGTTTCCCTGATTTTCTATCAGTAAATCAATATGTGTATGAGAACTGATGAATCTACATCGTCTCCATAGCTTGGTATTGTCTGACTTTTTAATTTTTGCTAATCAATTGTGAGTAATGTAGAGCCTCATATGGTCTTTTTTTTTTTTTTTTTTTTTTTTTTTTGGTGGCACCAGGGATTGAACCCACAACTTTGCACCTGCCAGACAGGCACTTAAGCCACTGAGCCAAACTCCCGGCCCTTGTCTTGATTTTCATTTTATCCATGACCTCAAACATCTCATTATGATTGTCAAGATATGATGGAATGACACTGAGAAGTATCTGCTCATGTTTTTTTTCTTGCTCATATTTTTACACTTGTTTGTGCTTTTTTATTAAAATGAATACTTAATATATTCTCAATCTAATCCCTTGTATTCTTGTCATTTTCTTTGAGATATCTTCTGATAAACAAAAGTTCTTAAATTAGCAAAATTTGGGCTCTCTTTGTAACCCAGGCTGATCTCAAACTTGCAACGATCCTCCTGCCTCAGCCTCCACAGTACTAGGATTACAGGAGTGCACTGCTACACCCAGTTTTAAACTATATTTTAAGAAATTGTCTAATAAGTCTTTCTTACCACAATATTTATCTGTGTTTTCTCAGAGTTTTAAAAGTTTTTTTAAATTTACGTATGGTGTGAGGTAAGGATCCAGAATTTTGCTTTTTCCACATCTTTCAAATACCAAAGTATCATTTCATGCATATGCTATTCCTGGGCTGGATTCTGCTCTATGATAAATATGTTTCTCACTACATCACTACACTGTCTCACTTACTAAGGCTTCATGAATTGTCTTGATATATGTTAGCACTCTCTCTGCTCTTTTTCTTTAGAAGTGTTCTAGTACTTCTCGGTCCCAAATACAATTGAGATTTTTTTTTTTTTTTTTTTTTTTTTTGGTACTGGGGATCAAACTCACAACCTTGTGCTTACCAAGCAGACACTTGTGCCACTGAGCTAAACCCCAAGCCCAAGAATCATTTTTTTAAGCTCCGTGAAATCCCTTGTTGAGATTTAGTTATAATTACCTTGATCAAAAACTTGATCTAGGATCCACTGACTTCTTCCTAGTATTTATCCATGAACAAAATATGTCTCTCCACTTTGTTAGCCTTCTTATATATCTCCCAATAAAGTTTTGTAACTTTCCACACTGGGATCATAAATACCTTTTATTCAGTGTATTCTAAGATATTTCATATTTTCTTGTACCATTGAAAATTCTCTCTCATTGGATTTTCTACTTCACAAGTTAATTTTTCACTTTAATGTGACCTCCAGGAACCTAATTAAATCTCATATTTAATAACTTATATATGGCTTCTTTTGGCTTTTCTACATACTCATCCTGTGGTCTGAAAATTATGACAGTTTTATTTCCTCCCTTCTAATCTCTGTGCTTACGATTTATTTTTCTTATCTCATTATTCTGTGGGACTTCCAATCCAGTGTTGGATAGGGAGGTAACAGTAATCATCCTTGTCACTTTTCTGACTTATGAGAAAATACATTAATCTTCTTAGATCTGCAATTCCACTTCTATATTCCTGTGTTCCTTATAACTATAGCTCCACATTTCTGTCTATATTTTAAAGATCACTTGCTTGTTTTAAGATCATATTTGGTTGGTGCTTATTTGTTTAAATTTGAATAAATTAGGAAATATTCTGAAAAAATGCCATTAAAAAACATAAACAGTTCAAGTAATAATAGTAAATTTAAAGAAATTATACTAAATCAAGTTTTATTTGCCCCTTCTCATTTTATTCCTAATATGCTAGGTAGGTTTGTCAGATGCTTTGGGTAAAGTTCACCGAAGAAACCCAGGGTCACACACCATAACTTTGAAGCCAGAAAACTTTTAGCAGTGCAGATGAGGAACTTAATGCCAATTCATTTAGCAAATATTAATCAAGACCAACATTATAGTTCTCCAGAAATTTACTGCAAAACAGGTCAAACAAGACCTGGGAGTTGATTTCTCATCAGGGGAGAGAACAAAGAGACAAATAAGATGACAGACTGATTTAAGTACTATGAAGAAAATAGGGTGTTGAGAAAGAGAAAAACTGAGTAAGTTCTTTTCCTAGGTCTCCTTTATTCTTTGCCTTCTGGAGAGAGATACTGAATAACATTGCAGTATGCCCACCACTGAACCGAGGTTATGATAACCACTGTTTACATAAATGTTGAATGAATGCATGAATAAGTGGGTAGATAAATGGACAGATGGGGTGGAGAGATAATGATAAATAGTTTGGTGGGACAAAGGTGGATGAATCAGTGGATGGTTAGGTGGATGGATAGATGGATGGATGGGTGGGTGGATGGGTGAGTGGATGGATGGATGTGTGGGTGGATGAATGAATGAGTATATAGGTGGGTAAGTGGATGGATGAGTGGATGGATGAGTAGATGGGTGGGTAGCTAGGTGGATAGCTGGTTGCATGGGTAGATGGATAGATGATGAAGAGGTAATGATAAATAATTAGGTGGGTTGGTAGGTGAATGAATGGATGGATGGAGAAATAGTTGCTTGGGTGGATGGGTAGATAGTGGATAGACTAATTGATGAAAGAAAGAATGGTAGTCTGGATATATGGATGAGTGGATGGATGAACAGATAGAGCATGGAGTGGGGAGGTAGAAGCAGCTGAAGAAGCAAAGGACTTAAGTCTGCATGTTACCAATTTACGTGACTAGTTGACTTGCTATCTGAGTACATCAGAGTCAGTGGTCCCAAACTAAGGATATATAATCCAAAGAGCCGAAAGTTTTCCTCTGAGTGCACAAGACTGGAAAACTCCAAAATTCACTAGTATCAGGAACACACTCACTGAGCACCTACTTGGTGCTGGTGTCCTATGCCAGAGGCCAGGGATACCAAAATGAAAAAGTTGATGGTCCTGCTCTCAAGGAATTTGCATACCATGGGCAAGGGAAAGACATGCAATCATGCTTTCAAAGCAGTATGTTCGCAGCCATAGAAACACAAACAGAGTTCACTAGGGACACAAAGGAGAAATATGGAATCTAGTTTTGGAAGTCAGGGAAGACATCTTGGAGGAAGTTTTGCCTGATGTGACATCTATGCATTGCAACACCAGTAGCAAGGCACTACTGGGGAGCTAGAAAGGTAGCTCTAAGGTTAAACATAAAACTTCTGGGCTCACACAGCCTGAGTTAATATATTTTTTTTATTTTAAAGAGAAAAAAACAGAAAAATCAAGAAGCAAACAATTAAAAAACAACAGCAAAAGCAAAGTGATAGCAACAACAGAAAACGATGGTGATATAGGATTTCAAAACAAGGTGATAGGAATTTAACAATGATTGCTATATTGCATATTGTTATCCTCAAAGTGATTGCTCAGGCTACTAGATATGGGCATGCAAGATTGATCAAACAAAATAATTTCCCTTTGAGCAGTTTCTTTCCCTTTTACTATTTCTATTGTAACTTTTGGATCTTATTTACTCTTTCAGTGTTTTGCACTAGGGAGATAGTACAATGTTTACACATGCAGGTCTGATTTATTTCACTTATAAATATAGTTTATGGTTGCATTCATTTACCTATAAAAGCCTCAAGTTTATCATTCTTTATGTCTGAGTAGTATTTCATTATATAAAAATACCACATCTTTTTTATTCATTCCTCAGTTGATGGGCATTTGGGTTGTTTCCAAGATTTAACTATTACAAATTATGCTGCTGCCAGGCATGGTGGTGCACGCCTTTAATCCCAACACTAGGGAGGCTGAGGTAGGAGAAGCATTGTGAGTTAGAGGCTGGCTTGGGCTACAACGCGAGCGCAAGGCCGGCCTGAGCTACATAGTGTGACCTTGCCTCAAAAAACCAGTTCAATCCCTGGTGCTGCAAAAAAAAAAAAAAAATTGTGCTGCTATAAACATGGAGATATATATATCACTGTGGTATGTTTTCATTTCTACAAAATACCCAGAAGAGGAATAGCTGGGTCAAATGGAACCTCTAATCCTAGTTTTTTGAGGAATCTCCATACTGATTTCCACAGTGGTTATACCAGTGTACACTCCCACCAACAATGGAGAAGGGTTCCTTTTTCATCACAACCCTCCCAGTATTTGTTATTGGTTAATTTGTTGATGTTAGCCATTCTTTCTGGAGTGAGAAGATACTTCCGTGTTGTTTTAATTTGACCAGATGTTGAACATTTTTTCATATATTTATTTGCCATTTGTATTTCTTTATCTGAGAATTATGTAGTCATCTCAGATGCCCATTTTTGGATTGGGTCTTTGAATTTTGGAGTCCTGTTCTGTTTTTTGTTTTTGTCTTAATTCTTTATACATTCTAGGTAATTGTTCTTTGTCTGAGGGACAGTTGGCAAAAATCTTTCCCCAATCTGTGGATTTTCTTTTCAATCTTTTGGTGATTTCTTTCGATGTGCAAAAACTTTTTAATATGAAATCCCAGTTGTTGATTCTTTGAAGTACTTCCCTTGCAGTTTGATTTTTGTTTATGAATTCTCAGCCTACCTCATGTCCTTGAGATTTCTACTTACTTTGTCTTCCACTAAGTTTAATATTTCTGTCTTAATATTTAGATCATTGATCCGTTTTGACTTTAGTTTAGTGCATAGTGATAGACATGGGTCTAGTTTAAGTCTTTAGCATGTAGAAAGTCAGTTTTTCCAATACCACTTATTAAGGAGGCTATCTTTCTTCCAGTGAACATGTTTGGTCCCTTTGTCAAAAATAAGGTAGTTAAGTGTGTTTTTAATTGTGTCTGTATCTTCTCTTCTGTTCCATTGGTCCTCAGGTCTGGTTTTTGCCAGTACCATGCTGATTTTATTATAGCAGTTTTGTAGTATAATTTCAAGTCAGGGATTGTGATACCTCCTGCCTTGCCTTTGTTATCCAGGATAGATTTTGCTATCCTTGGTCTCTTATGGTTCCAAATGAATTTTAGGAATGTTTCTCTAGATCTGTGAGGTATGCTAATGGTTTTTTGATCAGAATTGCATTAAATCTGTATAAAACTTTTGGGAGTATGGCCATTTTCACAATGTTGGTTCTTGCTATCCATGAGCAAGGGATATCTTTCCATTTTCTGAATTCCTCTTCAATTTCTTTTTTCAGAGTACTGTAATTTTCAATGTATAAATCTTTCACTTCCTTTGTTAGATTGATTCCTAAGTATTTCATTTTTTTTAAATGTTATTGTGAAGAGTGTGGTTTCCCTAATTTCTCTCTCAGTGAGTTTGTTGTTTATGTTCAGGAATGCTATTGACTTTTGAGTATTGACTTTGTACCCAGCTACAAATTTGCTTATTAAGTCTAGAAGTCTGTCGGTGGAGTTTTTGGTGACTTCTAGGTAGAGTATCATGTCATCTGCAAATAATGATAATTTAACTTCTTGCTTTCCTGTCTTTATTCCTTTTATTTCTCTCTTGTCTAATTGGCTCTGGTTAATGTTTCCAGAACTATATTGAATAGGAGTGGTAACAGTGGACAGCCTTGTCTTGTTCCTGATTTTAAAGTGAAAGCTTTCCGTTTTTGTCCATTTAGTATAATGTTGGCTGTTGGTTTGTCCTAGATGGCTTTTATCAAATTGAGGTAAAGAACATCTATTCAGATTTTCCTTAGGGTTTTTACCATGAATGAATGTTGGACTTTATCAAAAGTTTTTTCTGTGTCTACTTAGATGATCATGTAATTTTTGTCTTTTACTCTGTTAATGGGGTGTATTATATTTAGTGATTTGTGTATGTTGAACCACTCCTGCATTCCTAGGATGAATTCCTCTTGGTCATGGTATTCAATTTTCTTGATGATTTGCTGCATTTTTTGCTAGTATTTTATTGAGGATTTTTGCATCTATTAGAGCGATTGGCCTGTAATTTTCTTTTTTGGTGGGATCTTTCTCTGGTTTGGGTATCAGGATAATGCTTGCCTCCCAGAATTAATTAGGGAGAATTGCTTCCCTTTCAGTTTCATTAAAGAGTTTGAGGAGTATTGGTATTAAATCATCTCTAAATTTCTTGTAGAATTCAGCTGTGAATTCATCAGCGTGGGAGACAATTTGAGTGGCTCCCCTTGAATGCAGAATAATTGCTGCAACTTTGATTATATTGAGACTTATTTCCTTATATTGATATATACAGAGCTGAGTATGGTATTTCCTTCTCTCTTTAATTGGCTCTGAGCATTGCAGATAAGGCTAGCTGAGGTACTGGTATGTAATCTCTAAAGCCATCAGACAGTGTCCTGTTTCCTCCCTTAGTGATCTCTGTAAAATATATAAGGCACAGCAGGATGGTAGAACCAGTGAGCACCAGGAATGTCGACTGGATATGAGCCTTGAAAAAGAGGCTATGAGTCCTCAGGGCATAAAAGTTTATGTATCAGACACTAAGGTACTGGAATGTAATCTCTAAAGCCATCAGACAGTGTCCTGTTTCCTAGCATAGTGACCCCTGTAAAATACATAAAGCACAGCAGGATGGCGTAGCCAGTGAGCTCCAGGAATGCTGACTGGGTATGAGCCTCAAGAAAGAGGCTGTGAGTCCCCAGGGCATAAAGTTTACATATCAGAAACTGAAGCAGCAGCCTCCTAAAACAATTCAGTTACTACCTTGATTGGGTTATGCAAATTGATCCCTCTGCGTATCTTTATCTCTGCATTTTGCAGTGGTACCTTTTTCACTACCTGGCTAGCCAACTCCAGTGATTTATGTAGTTCCCGCCATCCTCACTGTCACTCATCCTTGAGCCACCCGCTTTCCTCACAAGATAATAAATTCTGGGAGAGGCCTAGGATCAAGGCCTTTGTCTGCATGTCCTCACAAGGATTGGACTCAGGACCCCTTGGCTGCCCTTAGCTTTGAATATGTCTCAGTGTCTTTACTCTCACTGTGCGTTGCATTGGAGGTGGTAGATTGGAATTAACTTGTCGGGATTCCAATAATGTCTCAGTGGAATTAGAAATATAACTTCTTGGATTGTGAGGAAGACTAGAGAAAGAATTATAGTACTTGGATTACCGTACTCAATATTTGGGATTACAATAATCAGGACCTGGGTTTTTTGTTGTTGGTGGTGGTGAGTTTTTAATTATAGTTTCAATTTCATTAACTGATATTGGGTTATTCAGAAGTTTTATATCATCTTGATCCAGCTTTGGTAATTCATATGTTTCGCAGAATCTGTCCATTTCTTTTGTGTTTTTGATCCTAAGAGAGTAAAGTTTTTCAAATAGGTATTGAAGATCTGTGCTTCCACATGATCTGTAGTGATTTTACACTTTTCATTCCTTATGACATGAATTTGAGTTTTTTCTTTCCTTTTTTTGATAAGGTTGGCCAGGGGTTTATCCATTTTATTTATTCTTTCAAAGAACCAGTTTTTTGATTCATTAATTCTTTGTATTGTTTTCTTAGTCTGAATTGCATTAATTTCTGCTCTGATCTTTATAATTTTCTCTCTTCTTTGGGCTTTGGGCTTGACTTGTTCTTCTTTTTCTAGAAATTTGAGGTGCAGCATTAGGTTGTTTATTTGTGTTTGTTCTGTGTTCCTGATGTGACAATTCACCACAATAAATTTTCCTCTGAGGACTACTTTCACTGTGTCTCACAGGTTCTGGTAAGTTGTATTTGTATATTCATTTGATTGTATATATTGTTTAATTTTTTTCTTTAGTTTCCTATGTGACCCATTGGTTGTTCAATAGGGTGCTTTTTAATTTCCATGTGTTTATGGAGCTTTTGTGGTTTCTTTTGATATTGATTTCCAATTTCAGTGCACTGTGGTCAGATAATATGCATGGAATAATTTCAGTTCCTTTGCATTTACTTATGCATGTTCTATGGTTAAGTATATGATCTGTTTTAGAGAACGTCCCATGTGCAGCTAAGAAGAATGTGTATTCTAATATTGTTGGGTGGAACACTCTGTACACGTCTACTAAGTCCATTTGTTCACAAGTTTGATTTAGTTCTGTTATTTCTTTGTTGATTTTTTGTCTAGTTGATCTGCCTCTTTGTGACAATAGGGTGTTAAAGTCCCCCATTATAATTGTATTATTCTTACATGATTTTTCATGTCTATTAATGTTTATCTTACATAGTTGGATGCTCCCATATTTGGTGCATATACATTTTTGATTGTTATCTCTTCCTCTTGAATTTTTTCCCTAATAAGTATATAGTGACCTTCTTTATCTCTTTTCATCATTGTTGGTTTGAGGTTCACATTGTTTGCAAACAGAATAGCTACCCCTGCATTTTTCCAGGCTCCTGTTGCAGGGAGTATTGTTTTCCATCCTTTGACTTTCAGTCTGTCAATTTCCTTTTGAGTTAAATGTGTTTCTTGTATACAGCATATTGTTGGATTTTGTTTCTTGATTCACTCTGTAAGTCTTTTTATTGGTGAATTGAGGCCATTTACTTTAATGGTGACAACTGCTATGTATTGACTTACCTTTGTCATGTTATCTTTCTGCCATTGGTTTCCTACTTTTCCCCTCTGTTTAATTGCTTGTCCTGCTCTTGGTTTCTTTCTGTTGTTGTCTTTGGAATTGTGATCATTTTTATCTCTTTCTAGAATGTCTTTCAGTACTCTTTGTAGGGTTGGTTGTGTGGTCATGACGTTCTCTGTTTTTTCTTTGTTGTGGAAGTATCTTATTTCTCCATTGATTTTGAAGATAGTTTTGCAAGGTACATCAATCTGGGTTGGAAGCTGTTTTCTTTCAGTACTTGAAATACTTCATCCCATGCTCTTCTTGACTTGATGGTTTGTGTTGAGAAGTCTGCCATGATTCTGATAGGCTTTCTTTTTTTTTTTTTTTTTTTGCAGCACCGGGGATTGAACTCACAACCTTGCACCTGCCAGACAGGCGCTTGAGCCACTGAGCCAAACCCCTGGCCCTGGTTTTTTGAAGCAGGGTCGCACTATGTAGGTCAGGCCGGCCTTGCGCTCGCGTTGTAGCCCAAGCTGGCCTCGAACTCACAACGCTCCTCCTACCTCAGCCTCCCGAGTGCTGAGATTAAAGGCATGCGCCACCACGCCTGGCTAGGCTTTCTTTTATAGGTGATCTGTTTCTTTTCTTTAGCAGCTTTTAATATTCTGTTTTTATGCTGAACTTCTGGAATCTTGATTCTTACATGTAGAGCTGTAGATTTATTTTGGTTATGGATAATTAGAGTTTTATATGCCTCATTTATCTGTATGTCAGATTCTTTACCATGTTTAGGAAATTTTCTGCTATTAGTTCTGCAGTAGTCTTTTTATGTCATTTGTGTTGTCTCCTTTTTTGTTGGCACCTATCAGTCTTATATCATTTCTCTTTGCGTCATCTTGCAGCTGTTGAATTGTTGTTTCCTGATTCCATGTTATTTTTAAGAGATCTGTCCTTTCATGATCACTAACTGCAATCCTGTCTTCAAGGTCTGAGAGTCTGTCTTCAATTCATTTATGTGGTTTTGCTGACTTTCAATGGAATTTTTTATTTACTGGATATCTCCTTGAATCTGTTTCCTGTATTCTAATTGTTTCCTGTATTGTTCATTCAAGGTTTCCATCATTTTTCTATGCTCCTCTATTGTTTTTCATCTATGTCTTCTTTGGATATACTCACCAATTCTTTCATTATGTTTATCATTTCTGTTTTTACTTGAGAGATTATTTCTGTCTGATTTCCTTTAGAACTTCCTGGAGTTGTTTCTTCACTTCTGTTGCTAACATTTTAGAAATTTCAGGTGTGTGATTTCTAATTTAATCCATGTCTATGTCTCCTGTACTTGGTCTGGATGGGCTGCAAGTCTGAGATTGCATTTTGGTCTTTTGTTTTGACATTTCCTGTATTCCTCCAAATCAGCCCAATGTCAATTCCTAGTTGCTTCCTATGCTGGCAGCCTGTCCCGCAGCGGGCCTCACTGAGGGTTGCCAATAACTGTGGCTCTCTGGGCACAGACTTCTGGACCCCACAGGTTTCACAGATGGTTCCTTGGTGTGAATGGGTTGCTGAAGGCAGATTCCCAGTCCCTGCAGGTCTCACAGTGGGCTCCTGGATGGTTGCGGGTTGCTGGGTGCTGACTCCTGGTCCCTGCAGGCCTCAGGGATGGTTCCTGGATTAGGAGGGTCACTGGGTGCAGCTTCCCAATTCCCAGGTTCCTCACCTATGATTCCTGGGTGTGGGTGGATCACTGGACACAGCTTCCCAGTTCCTGACAGTCCACTGTGGGTTCCCAGCTGACCGTGAGTCACTGGGCACAGACTCCTGGTCCCTGCAGGCCTCAGAGTTGGTTCCCAGATATGGGCAGATCACTAGGTGCAACTTCTCAGTCCCTAGGAGCCTCACCTACAGTTCCTGGTTGTGGGTGGCTCCCTGAGTTAGTATCTTAAGTTACCCATCTGTCTAAAATATCCATTGCATATTTTTGTAGCCAGAAATATCATTTCTTGCACTCAATGTGTGTCTTAGACTATTTTTTGTCACTACTCACATAGGCATATTTTATTTAAAATGGAATCTTCTTATGTGCAGTATATTTTAGTTCATAAATTTTTTACCTAACATTTTATACAGTTTGACAATATCATAAATGCCCTTCTACATAAATATTTGAGTGGTACAGAATATTTCAATGTTTGGCTGATACCTAAAATATGTATTAAATGCAAATCACAGTCCTCAACCTAGCACAATGGATGCTGGCTAGTGTCTTATGTACTTTTATCCTCTATGGCTTTATTAAGTCAATCCTATATTGTTATCTCTTACATTGTTCTCAGTTCCATAATGAGGAGCACAATGAAATTAGTATCTTTTATACTGAACCTTCGTGAAGAACCATGATGATTTTCTCAGGATGTTGTGATAGGTGGGAATTCCTAACCAGAGTAACACCATCTTTTAACTTTTTTATCTATATGCCAAATTGCTGTCTTAGAAAGTTTTATCAATTTATATTGTCTAGCTAGGCATATAGGCTCACGCCTATAATCCCATGGAGGCTGAGACAGGAGGATTGCCTTGAGTTCAAGATCAGGCTAGAATTCATAGAGACCATGTCTCAAAAAAATTTTATATTCTCATTACTAGGCCATAAGAGAGCTCATTTTTTCACACTCTTACAAAGAATAGTATTAACTGTGCCTTTCCTCACCAATATTCTAAGTTCAAATGACATTTCACTATTTTAGTCTTTATTTCTTCAGTTACTTTTGAGATTAAATTTTTCATGTGTTTCTTAGCTGTTTATAGTATGTGTTGTGTGCACATTGCCTGTTGGTTTCCTATACCCTTTTATCTATTAAATGTCCTTTTTCTTATTTATTTGCAAAAGTTATGTCTGTTGAGAGCATTATTTTCATAAATTTTGCAAACCTTCTTCCAAATTTGTCTTTTGCCTTTTTTTCTATGCTTTTGCCTTTCCAATTTTTTCAAAAGTGTATGTTGTTAAATCTTTCAGTATTTTTAGAATTCTATATTCAGCTCATTTTAGTATTTACATTTTAAATATATAGAATCTACCTATTTTCTTCTGATATTCTTATTTCATTTTTTTATATGTAAGTCCCCACTCTACCAAAAACTTGTATCAGTATGTTATACAAGGTATGGCTGGCTCTAACTTTTTTCAACATGATAAGCTACTTACCTAATACTACTGGTTGAAAATGTTTTCTTTACCTGCTAATGTTAATTGATATCTTTGTCTTATACTGTACTTGTGTTTGCATTTGGATACATGTCCGTAATTTTGATTTTATTCCTACATGATATCAATCTTTAATTATCTTTGTACAATAAATTTTAAGAATATTGAATAGATGCCTCTCTTTTATTATGCTATTTAAAATATTTATTGGCTAACTGACCATTATCAAGCATTTATTCTTCTAGTGGAACATTTAAGATTCTTTTTGTCAAGTTTCAGAAAAATTAGGTTTAGATTTTTCTTATTTTGGTAATAATAGACATCCTTACCATATTTGGAAAACGTATTTTATTGTTGAAGTCTTCTTTCCTATTATTTAGTCATTTTATAAGTTGGCCTATGTAAGCCCTGAACATTTCTTGCCAAGTTAATTCAAACATACTTGTTGTCACTGCACACGGTGACTGAGCTTTCTTCCCTCCCCACCCTGGCCATTCTGCTATATGAATTTTTATAGACTTTATAACTGACCATCCTACAGATCTCAATCACTAGCATGGTTTTTCAGATGATTATCCTGAATGTCACACATAGTTCAGCATTTTATTAAAAATGATAATTATATTGTCTGCTTTTCATACCTCTTTTTCTGTCACTTGTCCAAGAGAATGGGTTCAGAAATTCAGATGCCCATGAATGAATTGGGCAAGGTAAAGTCTGGAACAGACAGGAGTGGCCAGGCATATCTGAAATGGGAAGTCCCTATGCAGCTCCACCGGTGTCTGATACTTGGGAAATAGGCTTGGTGTTGACAGATGTTCAGATTTTTGAAAAAATGAATGTCAACTATGAGTTTTTTAAAAATGTAAATTATTAGGTCTTTTAGATATTGAAAATTAATTCAATTTTTTAAACATCAAGGTAGTCAGATTCAGCCCAGGGTCACAGGATTGGCTAGACATTCCAGAACCTAAGAATGTATTGAGGTAAAATAGTGGGCTCTCTTAATTATCCTGATTTAGTAAAAATGCCTCCTTGCTTTGACCAATTAGCTATTTGCTAGATGGTAAGTACAAATCATACAATCTCTTCCTTTATAAAGTAACTGAAATCAAATAAATAAGAACAATTTGCATCTCTGTCTGCATCAGCTTCCTAGTGTTGCCACAATAACAAACTATAAGCAGATAGCTTGAAACACCAGAATTATGCTGTCACAATTCTGAGACTGGAAGTATGAAACCAAGGTGAAGGCTTTGAAGGCAGATCCATCCTTGTCTCTCCCTAGCTTCTGGGTGCTCTTTGACTTGTAGCTTCATCATTCTGGTCCCTGTCTCCATCTTCTCATGGCCTTTTCTCTATACATTTCTCCTCCTCTTAGAAGGTCACTAGTCATTGGATTTTAAGACCCATTCTGGTCCAGTATGATCTCATCTTAATAGTTACATTTCCAATAGGATCCCATTGTGTGGGGCCAGACAGACATGGATTTTACATGGGGACACTAGTCAACCCCTGCATTATTGCTAAATAAGTTTGACCTATATTCCTCATGTTCTCTTTCTGCTTGCCCTTCAGTATTGGTTGGATTCCTTTCATAAAATTAATTGGAAATTTTTAAACTTTCCTTATACTACAAAATCAAATAAATTATATAGAAAGTATCTCTTTCATTAATGTGTGATGCAGTTTTCCTCTCCCCACTCTCCCCAAATCATCTGAACCTGTGTGTCTCAGCAAGGTAGTAAAAATTCTTTTTCAGTTTCTTCCGTGATTTTATGTCCCATCAGATTTTTCTACTGCTTCTTGAGTAGGTTCTTTTCCTTGTTTTGGTCAATATTTTATTTACATAATTTAAGTAAGTGTACTTCTAATTTCAACGTTCCGTTTCTGTTTCTAATTCCTTGTTAATTTTACTATTATCTATTTGTATTTTCTTTCTTTTCTTTTCTTTTCTTTTTTTCTTTTTGACATGTAACCTTGCCAGAGATTTACCTTTTCTACTGGCAATTTAAAAACTCTTTGATTTATTTTACCAAGGCTATTGTTTTCTGTTTCCTAATTTACTTATGTGTGCTTTTATCTTTCAGTTTTTGTTTCTACTGTTCACTAGTTTTTGTCTCCAATTTTTTAAAGTTTGTTGTTATTGTTTTTCATTTTTATTTAATAACAAAACCATTTAAGCTTTGTCTTTTTCTAATGAGTGGCCAGAGGTGGGTGCATGGAGAGAATACTATAGCTAAGAAAGAGAGAAATAGAAAATATCAAAACATATTTCTTTGCTGGAGACCTAGCTATATATCTAAAGTGCTAATCTTTCAGATAACCCTTCTACTGTATGTGTCAACTTTTCTATAGGTTGCTTCTTGATGGACATTATCCAGAGAGCCAAGGTGACTAACATTTAGCAAAAGGCCAAGCAGAGTGTGGTGGTGCACACTGTAATCCCAACACTTGGGAAGCTGAGGCAAGAGGATCACTGCAAATCTGAGGCCAGCCTATGTGACAAAGTGAAACCCTGTCTCAAAAAGACAAAAAACAAACAAACAAACAAACAAAAACCCACAAAAAACATTTAGTGAAGGGTTGAGCTCCATCTTTCTAGCAGTGATGGAAATGGTGGCCCTTGGAACATTATCCCCCTTTCTGAAGAGGTTTTGTCTTCTTTGAGGGGATCTTGGTGGCACTTGTCTGTAATTGTATCAGCCAGCCTGAGAATGCTACCGCTGTAAATGGCAACCTTTAACACTTGGTGTGTTTCCTACACCGTGGCAGGGGAGCCTACCCCCACCACTCACCTTAACCTCTGCAGCAATCTCTCCTCTCCTCCCAGCTGTGGTGAGAAATCTCTCTGCAAGGCCTCATAAAAGAACATTAGGAAGACATAATGGAACATGTGACGAGAGTTGATGAAAAAATAATAAGCTGTCATTGTTTGTGTAGTTTGAAGCATAGTGGTGAGATATAGAGTAAAACACACTTTTCAGTCAGACTGAATTAAGTCTGTTTGATACCTTGAAAAGTCTCAGCCGCAAGGCATCCTGGGCCACAGAGAACCACATGGAACATCTCCTCTTGATCTCTGGACTCTAAGTGGAGATTGATGAAGGACAATGGAAATATTCACTGACCTTTTGCAGAGCATGGCCAGCGTAGAAGAAGTACAAAATCAAGCAGAGGAAGAAAAGAGTATCTACCAATTCCAATTGCCAGACCTGCCTTCTTCATTTAATACAGATCTTCATTTTAATCAATTCATTGCAGGGCCTCAGTTCTAACATTTCATTCTTAAAGTTGTCATCATTAACAGACCATTTCCTGAACATTTGTTATGTGCCAGATACTGTACTTCATGGTTCTTTCTTAACAGCTTTATTGGTATAAAATTTACATAACATTATAAGTATACAATTCGAAGGTTTTCAGAGTATGTATAGGATCAAGGATCCTATCAAGGATCAGACCCACTTTGGGAAATTGGTTCTATAGTCTGACTTTGAACATTTGTTCAAAGCTCCAATTCTTGGTTATCTCCTTTGTAAATGGCAGTGGTAGGAGGATCCATTTGTGGGGTCATTAGGATTGTATCAGAAAATATAGGAAAAAATATGTAGGAAAAGCATGGCTCCTAGAATTAGTTGAGTGATTAGTGGTTATGTTAATATATGAATTTCTTTACAATCCTCATCACTTTTTGGGTAGTTGGAAATAGGAGATTCTCCAGATTTGGTGTTCGATGGTTTGTTGGTCATTGAATCATATTCTTGATTGAAGTAATCCTCAGGTCTTCCACTTTTGAGTGTGCCCTACTTCTGTCAACACTGGTCCAGGGTCATTCCTGATAAGTTGAGGAAAGGAAAGGAATTCAAGAAGACATTGAGAAAGGAAAATAGGACTCGGCCTCTTCCAGTTAGGATCAGGAGTGACAGTAATTTCCTGGAGGGTAGAAACAGGACATAAATATGATTAGGAATATGACTCTGCCTTTTTGACTGTCTCTGTGCCCAAGTAGCTCTGTTCACCTGTCTAACCTCTGTCTAGAAGAACTTAAGGTATGAAATCATCAAAGCAACTTTAGTTTTGCCTCTATCATCTCATTAAAGTTTTAATAGATAACGTCTTATCCTAGCACTGGATTTAAAAAAAAGTCAGGCAGGCACCACAATATTCTTTTTTCTCATAGTTTTCAATGGGGAAAAAGTCCTATGATACTTAATCACAAATTTAGTCTGATTTGTAAAGTCAGAATGTTTTATTCAATATATTAATCGATAATTCAAACCTTACTGGAGATAGTTCTCCTCCCCTGTGCCCTGCTACAGTGGGCTTCTTACATCTGGGAAGAAGGAAACAGATACCAGTTTCTCCAAGCCCATTCACAAGGGGTTGGGATGGAGAGAAAGTGAGGGATAAAGGTGGGGAGGAGAGCACTTACCTGTTAGACTCCAACCCCTGCAGGTGTGCCCAGTTGCCACCTGGGTAATGACTCTAGCACTCTAGTAGTCCACTATTGTCTGTGTCTCCTGAGGGTTTTTTGCCCCTCTAGGCCACCCTGTGGGACCACATCTAAGAGGACATGTTGCCCAAGATGCTCAGTAAGAAACTCCTATGCTTTCAGACCAAGCTTTCTCCATGCAAGACCACATTAGCTTCTGTGTTAGTCAGCCTTCCTCAACTGTAACAAATACCTGGGATAAGCAGCTTATAAAGAGAATGGGTTTATTTTGCCTGGCAATTTTGAGATTTCAGTCGACAGTTGGGTGACTCTGTTGCTTTTGGGCCTTCCTTGTGTTGAAGGAAGCCAGATTACCTGAGGGCCAGAAAAAAAAACAGACATACAAGAAAAGACTGGATCCAACAATCCCCTTCGAGGGCGTACCCCCAGTGACCTAAGACTCCCTCCCTCTAAGTCCTATTACTGCCCAATAGCAATAAGTGTTTACCACATGGGATTTGGGGAACATTCTAGATCCAGACCACAGCAGCTTTCTCCCTGTATTTTGCCATCTGGTTACTCAAGAGTAAATCACACAGAGTCCTTTGACCCCCATCTCTCCAACTTTGTTCAAACCCTCCATAGTTTCTCGTGTGTGTGTGTGTGTGTGTGTGTGTGTGTGTATTGGGAGGTAAACGACAGACTAGTATTTCAAAAAATAACTTCATAAAATCCTCTAAAACCTATTGATTGTTTTATATCCTTTTTATGGACTAAAGATTTGTGAAACAGAGGATTTGTGTGGCGAGACAAATATGAAAGCATTGGTTGTGAACACCTACATCTTCATCTAGTAATTCACTTTGCCACTTCAGATCTTTTAAATCTCAGTACCTCATTATAATTTCCTAATTTACTACCCTGTGACATGTAAAGCAGAGATGTTATTCATGCCTACCCAGTGGAGTTTTTAAGGATGCAGTACCATGACTAATGCATGCAAAGTCCTAAGCGGAGTCCCTGATGCTTAATAAGACCTCACATATATCTTGACATTATCGTTTTGATTCCCCAGCCCTAAAAGAGGAGGTGATACATATGAAGCATTCAATAAATGCTAATGAATGACTTGTAAATAACCAAATGTATTTCAAGGCAGAATAAAATAGGTGCTAAATAGTGCCCAAGTTCTGTATCCTAGCAACCAAGGAACATGCAGTTAACTCTGACTTGTGCAACCTGAGATAATGGTTGGGATTTGAATATAAGGGGAATGGAATTCATGTTTCTGGAAGAGCCTAGCAGTGCTAAAGACATATATGAGGATGGGCGTTTGTTTGTAGATGCGGCTGAGTTACTAATTGCAGCAAATCATATTTGATCTAGGACCTGACTTTCTCAGCTAAGAATTTTCCCACTGTGAGTTATAGGAAATCAACTTTAACCAGCCAAAGTAGCAAAGGGGACATGTTGCCTCCTGAAAGTGCAACTCGGGGGCATAGATTCCACCATTAGACCTTGTGAATTCAGGCTCCACATGATGGCAGCAGCATCTGTTTTCCAGTTTTGCTTTCTCTCAGTCCTGATTTCATTCACAGCCAGGCAGGTCTCCTGTGGGGTAGCAAGGCTGCCTGAGGTGGGCTGCTTCCAGCTAATCCAGAGGGAAATCTAGAGTGCCTTGACTTTCTCAGCAAGAATCCTGAAGTCCATTCCGATTTCCAGGCGTATGTCTCACAGCCATGCCTGTAAGATTGCTGTGGATGGGGAGGTACAGTCAGCAGCTTCACCCCAAGACAAGGCATCAGATACACCTGGGCCAAAAGTGGGAAGGGCTGGTTCTGTGGTGGCTTGTGGCCTCCTGAAAAGAGAAGGAGAGCTAGCAGGCATAAAACCCAATGGAAGAACTGTTCAAATACTTAATGTGATTGATGAATCTCTGGAGCTAAACTGTAGAGCTTCCAACCCTAACTTAGCACAAAGCATTTAATCAGGTCCTTGTCTATATAACAGACAATTATGGTCCCTGTCCCACAGGTATGAGGGAAAAATTCAATGGACTTTTACAAAGGTTTTTGAATAGTGCCTGAAATTACCTGGCCAAGGGCAGAGTCAATGGTAGCTCTTGTTATATAAGCACTTGACTTTCTTGCCCCATGGCTTTGCGTTTATTCATAGTTATTCCAGGTGCTTCCAGTTCCCACTCATCTATCATGGTAGTGCACTGACTCTACCTCAGGATGCTTAAAACAGAAGTCACACCAGGGCCAGGACATGGGGCCATGTTGTTCCTCACCATAAAATCACCATGCATGAAGAAGGCCCTTTTAATTCGCAGTGCAGGGGCTGCCAGGGAAACTCTAGCCATCTTTGTGCTTGGCAGCATAGGGAAAACCAGAAGGAAATCCTAGCACTTGGGCCCTTCCCATAGGGAGTTTGCAATCTAATCTAAAAGGCCAGAACATTCTGTCAATACAGTCTGAACCAGGATCCATTCCCAGAGGATACTGCCAGAGCTGCTGCGCCAGCACATTGATAGAGTGACATCCTTCCTCTGTGGCCATTCTCAGAGTGTGAATAAGCGTGCGAAAAAAAAAAAAAAAGATGAAGATGAAGATGACAGAATCAGACCAAATCCCAGTGTTTGACAGACCTGCTTTTTCCCCTTCTTGAATGACACTCAAAAAGAAAAAGTACAACCTTTCCCCACGTAGTACCGATAGGGTAACCTGAGAACATCCATTTAGTGAGTCCATCCCTGTGAAAAGGACCTTTCAGTGACACCAAGCCCAGTGTAGCCCCACTCTATTTATAGGCACTGTTTGTTTAATTTGAGTCCAGTCTCTAAGAATAAGTAATGAACTCATTCTGGTAATGAGCCAGCACCTACAACTCTGAGACAACCCATAAATCCCTGTCCCTTTTCTTCTGGTTTAGGAAAGGACTCTAATTCAAAGAAAGGCAAGCCCGTACTATTTGCTGGCCTGGGACAGGTTTGAGACTCAGGCATGTTCTGAATTTGGTTTTATGATCATTTTTCAGTACAGTTTTGGGTGTTTGGTTTTGGACTGGTGATTGAAGAACAGATCTGTGACCCCTTTGTAACCCCAAGGATTGACAAAGACCAACTACCATGAGCCCTTGGCAGGTGAAATGTCAAATAGAAAGAGACTCTATTAGGACACAGGTATCCCTCAAGAAGAAGGGTGTGGCAATGAAAAAGAAAACTCCCTTTCTTCCTAGTGTCCTTGTGACCTGGTGGCAGACTTTGGGGTCAGGTTAGGTCATAAGGCACAGTACCATTCCTGCGTGTTTTGTCTTTTGTTCTGTTTGATAGGGTATGTGATAAGCACCAGGAGCCATGACCCACTTAAACTTTAAATGTTTAACCCAGAACTCATTGCACTGAGGTCCAAAGAAGCATTATCCCCAGTGAACTAGTTCAGCCTGTGCCTGAAGCATCCCCAGTTGCTGGCATGCTAGCTTAGTGACCCTGAGAAGCAGACTTACTGCATCTAAAGGGAACAACCTACATAGAATCTCTGGACCTGGATGGATTTATTTGTGTATTGTGACTTTCCCTTAATTTCCCTGTCCATGGATTCAGCCTTAAGAATGTAATCAGGCTTTTCTGGGAAGGAAAAAGAATAGTGTTCATTCATTTATTTGTTCTCCCATCCTTGTTGACCCTCTCTTCTATGCCAGATGCTACTCTAGGAGTAGGCAGTGATGACGTGATGAGATTTGATTACAGTGAAGAACTTTCTTCTGTCTCCTAACTGAGTCATACTGGATGACCCTGACCTCCATATCAATATCCGTTCTTCCATTCAAAAAGTATTTTCTAGGCATCGTTTGCATGTTAGATACAGGCTGGATAATTCAGTACAACAGTGAGCTCAAGAGATCTCTCCCTGCACTGAAGAAGCCTGGTGTCCGGTAGAGAAGTCAACAGGTGTTAACTACAATCACCTAAGTGAAAAGATTATTATGAGTAATGGGGAGTTCTGCACAGCAAAGGTCCAGGTGCTGTGGGTGAGCCCAAGAGAGGGATGGGCCTGACTGGGCGAGCAGAGAATGAGCTACAACTACACACACACACACAAGATACCCTCAATATCATGTCCTCTCCTGAGTCCAGGGACAACTGATGGCTATCAGGAAGTGGTCAGTTTTTAAATTTCCATTAGCTGTGCTGGGTTACCCACCCTCTCATTCAATTGTCCCACGGAATGTCACAAGCTAGTAAGTCTCACAGAGAGTTTGTGTCCACAGAGAGGAGGGAGATTCCACCTGGATGATTAGCATATTAAGCCTTTGGCCTTGAGTAATGCGCCTGCAACAAATGGGGTAAAGTTTGTTTTTGTTTTGTTTTGTTTTTGTTTTTTCTTTTTTTCAGGGCACTCTCCTCACTGCCTCATTGGGTAAGGAGTAAACAATGTCATCATCATATATTGCTGTTAGACCTGTACTTGAGCCTGACATCACACTCAGAAATCTGAACAGAAAGTCAGCCTTGTGTTCCCCTCTGCAGTTTCATGCCTTTGGCTGTTCGTATGCAATGGCTTCATTAAGCAAATCCTCAAAGAAGCAGTCAGCACCCCCCTGGCATCTTTCTATATCAGATTGGGTGCAACTTTAAGCAAATCCCTTCTACAGAGAGCTTCTGTGTCTTCATTTGAAAATTTTTACCCTATGTTGTCTCGTTTAAGCCCAGCATCTAGGCAGGCACCAAATAAAAGCCAAGAAAAGGATAAGAAATTGCCCCACACTGAAATGGCTGATAAGGCTAGATAGGTGAATAAGTACTTGAAGTATATTGTTACAGGTCAGAACCAGAATATGGAGGTGATGCATGTGGCTGGGACAAGCATGATCACTGCTTCATGGATGTGACAGTCCAGTAAAGGGAGAGACATTCTCAAGCCATCAGTAAACACAGCAACTTCAGATGGTTTCCAGTTGGGCTGGTCCAGCTGGAACACTATTCTTTTTCCTGGAAAACATAGAAATTGAAAAGAATCCTCAATATGGGGTGGAGTCAACTGAGCAAAGGTTTAAGAGAAGAGCATCCTGGCTGGAGAGAAACAGCAAGTGGGAGCCACCAAGAGAACTGGCTTATCTAAGGAATAAAAATGATGAGGCACTGGCATGGGGATGTAATTCAGTGATAAAGTACTTGCCTAGCATGCATGAGTCCCTGAGCTCAAATCCCTAGTACAAAAAGCAATAAAAAAACAAAAGGAGCAGGTACAGGGCTATGCATGAGAGAGGAAAGAAGTAGTAGACCGGAGTGTAAATTTTATTTCAAATGCAAAAGAGGCTTCATAGGTAAAAATGTGGTGTTTCAGCCTGAATTCATATATCTACCTGGAAGATATTCTATAGACTGGTGAAATGAAATTTTTGAGATAAAATTTTGATGAAAAATTTGATGCAATTTTGAAATGAAATTTTGAGAGGGACAGACCCAGTATTCTTAGGAAAAACGTTTTGTTTTGTTTTGTTTTGTTTTGTTTTGTTGTGTTGTGTTTTGTTTTGAGACAGGGTCTCACTGTGTAGTTTAGGCTGGCCTTGAACCCACTATGAAGCCCAAGCTGGCCTCAAACTCATGGCAATCCTTCTGCCTTGGCCTCCTGAGAGCTAGTATTACAGGCGTGTGCCGTCATGCCTGGTGCAGAAAAACTTATCTGAAGAAATTAATGTTGATCTATTTCTGGACAGGAAAGAACAGTCACTCCTAATTTCACAGTCTTTCCTGGGTAGGAGCAACCACAACACGAATAAACCACACAGCTGCTTTGTGCTGTGGCTCAGCATCCATTCCCACCTTCTGAGTGCAGAGCCCTAAATCTCCTTTGGGAAACCACTGCTCCCCTGTTCTTGGAATACGTTTGGATCTAGCTGCCCCAAAGCAGCTCAGCTGCTGTCCTTGCAGCTCAGACATGGACACAGAATTCAGTCCGAGATCCCACAGAACTCATGAAGTCATTGCCTAGGGCTGATTAGCAAAAACACATTCCTCTTTTCCCTGGAGCCTTCACTTTGAGGCTGTAATGTTTAGAACCACTGCAACTGTTTGTGAGCGTGGGGAAGATTCTGAGGCTGTCCTGCAGTGTAAGGAAACACAGCATGGCTCCTGAAGATGAAGCCAACACCCCAGAAGGCAGAGCGCAAGATAGAGAATTCTGAATCTTGGAACAGCATAAAGCCCCAGGATCAACTTCACCTGAAGCCTGACCTATTACTGGGTGTTTTAATGACCCCAGCTAATTAAATATTCTTTCTTATATAAGGCAGTTTCCGCTGGAGTCTCACATCTTGCAACATAAAGAGCCCAAACCTTGCAGTATGTGCCAGAAGATACTAAGGGTCTCTACTATACCCCCTGGTTTTAGGAGGAAGTGAGCCTGTTTCAGAACCCAAACAAAGTCTCGCCTGCCCCTTCTCTCTGTCAGTGTTTCCATGCCTCCCGTCACCATAGTGCAGTGACTCTCACGGAAAGACAGAGGAAGCAGAGGAGGCGAGGGGGCTGGTTTCCAGGTTGTGTTGCCACCCTGGGGGAGCCAGGAGGCAGTGGCTCCAAGTCTGACATTTCAGGATAGAGATAACAGGGTAAAAATAAACTCCCAAGCGCCGATGGCAGCACTGAGCTTCTCTTGCTTCACAGTTCTTATCTCTCCACTTTGGGGACAGAAAGGTTCCTTTCAGGTCACCACTCAGTCTGACTCCTCCCAGTCCCAGAGAGAGAAGGAAGTGCAGGTTATTGGTTTACATCCCTTCACACCTGCCCATTCAGGATGAGATTGAAATCTCTCCATTGCACATGAGAAAAAGAGTAGGGCTTGGAAACGTGACTCATCCCAAGTCACACAATTAATTAGCACTCGTGCGTTCTGATCTCAAGCCAGGACCTTTTCTGCCTTCTGTCTTTTAGCAGTGGTACAAAGAATGTCTTCTGTGGGGACCATTGACAACTGCATACCTGAGTACTATATTGCTGGAGTGGGGCAAAAGCAGCCACATCACTGGGCCATAGCATCACTTCATACTACCTGACAGCCACCCCCTTCCCAAGCAGTGTTAAGCGGGGAGCAGTCTAATTGTTAACATAGAAGAATACTGGGACAACTCAGCATCAAGGACCCAGCCTCTGCTCTACCACTAAATTTCACAGAGGCTCCCTGAGCCTTCGCTTTTTTATCTATAAAATGTTAATGAGTGTATACCCACAGGCTAAGATTGTTGCAAGGATTAAATAAGCCATCAAGCCAGACACTTAGCCAGAGCCTGATGTATGGTCATCTAGGATTCGGAGCACTCTGTTAACAATGGTAGCTTTTACTATGCTGGTGTTTTTGTGTAGTGACAGTTGCCACTCACCCATGTCAGCAGAACGTGCCCTCAAGTTCTTTCTTTCTCAGTGGCCAAGGATTTGCACTGAGCCGTTTCATCAGTTAAGACTTTTGCAATTACAAGTGACCGAAACACTGATCCTAACTGGATTACATGAAAGGGGAATTTCTTGGCTTGATGGGGAGCTCTAAAGGCAGCCAAGGGTAGAGCCTAGCTTCAGGCACAGCTGGATCCAGGGGTGGGAATGATACCATCAGGATTGGGTTTCTCAGCCCCATTGCCTAGTTGTTGGCTCCATCCTAGTGGTGGCAGTAATGGTTGTAGGAGGTCCAGCATCTTATCCTCCTGAGTTCAAAGCCAATGGGGAGAAAGCGAGCCACAGAATTCCCAGCAAATGTCAATGTGAATCTCACCTTCTGTCCCTGAGCTGATCCCTCCTGGTGGATGCAACAAAATGCCCAGAGGGAGAAAGGCCCAGATAGTGAAAAGGCTCTAAAACCAGGGTTAGGGTCGCTCCACTCAAATCAGACAGGAGAGGAGTAACTGACAGTTCCCCATGGGGAAATCAGGTGTGGCTGTCCTCTCAGTGGGTATGTTGTCCCACTGCCTGCACTCTCTTGTGTCCCACTCAAATCGTGTATGTATCAATAATCAACTTTTACAATCACAGGAGCAGAATAAGCTACAAATGGGTAGCAAAAAAACAGGCCAGCTGTCTCCAGGAAAAATTAAAAACTGTCATCTGAGGCTTTTCCACTACCAGCTGCTGAATGGACCAACTGATCTCCAGTGGGGTCTTCTTGTGGGTCTGATCTACAGGCAACCTGCTGGGTGAAAACCCAGCTTCCTGAGGAGGGCCTGACAAGATGAGCTGTTTCCCAAGTCTTTGTTCATTATTTATGTTGTCTCTTAAGAAAGAATCAACTGCAATGAAAACCCACTTTTGTGGTGCACAAAAAACACCCAGCAAAGAGCAACCCTACTATTACCGCGTAGCTAGTTGCTTTTGCCTGTCTACACCTGAGCACTGTGACCGCTGTCATTAAAAGAAAGGTTAGCACGTTCTAGGAGGTGTTAGTGATACACCTAGCACCAATTTGAGGCTCAATAAAATTAAAACAATTGAAAACAAATTAGAAAGGGAGTAACATTTCCAGTGGGTGACTCAATGGGATTTAATGCAAGCAGGTTGTTTCCTGCACTGTCCCCAATTCTCTTACATATGACAACAAAGGAGTATGTGTGTCTCCCACTTCGGCCGTGTGAATGTGTTCCATACTGGCCAACCTGCAGCCATGCTCTTGAGGCTTCCTCCTTCTCCTCTTTTCCTCGAGCCTGCCAGAGAGATGGAAAAAAGGTGGGTGAAAGAGCAAGAACGGTTTCTTTTAAGTAATTACGGTAATTGTGTGTGCAACACCAATGGGAGACTCTGGGAATTATTCCTAAAACACTGGAAAGAATTTCCCCTTTTGATCTCAGTTGTGAGCCAGAGAAAATCAAATTAGGAAAGAAAGAGCAAGAGAGGATTCTCAGTAGGAAGAAAGGAACAGGGTTGGGGCTGTTAGTGAGATCCTGGAGAAAGGGAAAGTCCCTGGATGCCTTCTTTTCTAGAGAAGACACTGGGGAGACCGTGTCTCTCTCCTTGCCTTAAAGGCTTCTTCACTTTCTCCCCACAAGGGACCTAAAGAATAGTCCCCTTCAAGGCATCCAGGACATGGTTCCTGCACATTTACATAGCTGGCCAGGCTTCCTCACCAAAGACTTCTAGAAGAGCTGTGTGAATTCTTCCCAGAGCTCCTTCAGCCACAGCAACAGGATCAGCAAGCATAGGCGTGTGAGAGATTTTCATGTTGGTGGGTTTTTGTTTTTTTTTAAATCCTCCCTTTGAGGTACTGGGAGAAATGGTCCTGTCACTTCTCTAAATTTTCTTGTGTGGTTGCTAAGCAGCACGCCTCTGCCCCATTTCCACTTCCCTCTTCTCCTGATGCCTTTGTCTCCCTCCGCCCTCCACCCCCACACGCTCACAGCACTCTTCCCAGATGCAGTGTGAAAATTCAGGCAACAGCCCTTGAGTGATTTCCAGCTCTCAGGGTCTCAGCAATGCAATGGTGGGTGTCCTGATAGAGACGCCTTCCGTCCTGCTCTGTAGAGTGTGCAAAGACACTCTGGAAGGAAAGGCCATTGCAGAAGCCATTCTGGCTCCCCCATCAGAGCAGAGAGCTACCTTCCTTCCTTTCATTCTTTTCCTTCCTCCCTCCTTCCTCCGTCCTCCCTTCTTTTCTTCTTCCTTCCTTCCTATCTTCCTTCTTACCATCACTCCTTCCTTCTTTCCTTCCCTCTTTCTTTCTTTTCTTCTTTCCTTCTTTCCTCCCTTCTTCCTTCCCTGCTGCACTACAAGCATTTGCCTAGAAACTAGAGGGGGAGAATCAAATGCATGCAAGTGCCGGGCTGCTAATACAATGTGTAAAGGAGGCTAGATGTGAGACAATCAGGACTGTTGGAGACTGTTTCCTAGGGAGCACTTGCCCTGCCCTAGCCCTCACCCACCAGCAGCTGTTATACACGAACAGGGTGTGGTGGTAAAACCTCAATGCAGGTCAAGCAGGAACCCGTCTTTAGGCCTCCAGTATGTGGAGGGGAGCCAAGCAGGATTTGTAAGGCAGGCCTGTGGCAGTCTCATTCAAGTATTAGATAGCTTTGGAAGCAGAGTGGAGGATGGGCAGAAGGTGAAAAGTGACTGTGGGCAACACACTGTGACTCACAAAAGCTTCTCAGAGAAGCCAGAAGGCTTGGTGGTAGCCCTGGACCCTGGTTTCTGCAAGACCCTCTTTTGGGTGGGCAGGACATTGGCCTGCGGTTCCCGATAGATAATGGGAAGGAGACAATGAACCGTCATTTTTCCCTTAGACCCCAAAGACACTCATCCCTTCCACCCTGCCCTTATCTAGGCCAGAACAGGTTAATAAGGGTCAGTCACTGGACAGATGTGACCACAAGGGATCCCCAAGGACCATGGGTAGAACTAAAGTGATGCATTGCTTCCAGCTAAGTTGTGACCATGGGGTGTAGCAGTGGGATGACTGCAGGTCAGTGGGAAGTGGTGTAAACAAGGCCTGAGCTCTGATCGGGGTCAGTGCTATTTGGGGTCTGCATACCCCGGGTCTCCTCATGGCCAGGGCACAGCCCACAGGCCACAAGGGCTCTCCCTGCACCCCTTCAAATATTAGCTGCCAAGATGTTAGATAATGTGGGACCTCAGGTTCCCAAAATAAACCATCCAAGTCCCAGAGGGACTGAAGGAATGGCTAAGGGCTGACAGCTCTGCGCTATAACTGACATTCAAAGGAGGAAGCTTCTGAGCCCAAAGTCCAGAGGCAGCACTTCCTGTATTCTGTGCAGTGCCTAGATTGACCTCCGTGATGCAGTTTTCCTCTGTGCAGCCAGAGTTTTTGTCTACTCTGCTCAGGTTCAGCACAGACCCTGCTCCATCTGCCCACCTGGCTTTGAGGCCTGGTTCTCCCCCAGGTGCTGGGCAGCCAATGGCAGGAACTGCTCCCTTGTGACTAGATGGCAGTGCCAAGAGCCAGGCATCCAACCTTCCATCTCCAAGGATGAGGGAGCACATGCTGTGTGGGGGAAGGCTCCATGCAGATACACGCCCTCCTCCTGTCATCCCATCCCCTGGTCCCGGGGCCCAGCCCTGCCCTGTGGGCCTCCAGCAACTGATGGAGAACAGCTGGGAATATAAAAACCATCCATGGGGAAATACAGAACTTATTTATATGTTTCTTTGTTTTTAAGAGTAGTGAAGGGGGATCTCTTTAGAGGCCTTTTGTTCCCTTTGCTTTTCAAACTAGCAAGGAAGGGAGGACAAAAGTTCAGGCTCTAAAAGTCAATTCCCACTCCGCGAGTATTGATTGATGGCCCATGATGCTCCATGCAAAGAAGTAGGATCCAGCACAATCTGATCTCCTAGCAAGCTGTGGCAGGGAGGCCTGGGGCAGGGAGGCGAGTGCAGCTCCTGCAAGACCCTCAGCAACAGCAGGCATCTTACAAGGGTTTGGGCATTCAGTCATCACCAATTTGGAGGGATAGGTGGTATTATTATTAGTGAACAGGGAAAAACTCAGGAGGTTAAGCAATTTGCAAGAGGCAGTGCTGCTAATGGGTGCAGATTAGGCGTTCAAAACACAGCAGTCTTGCTGCACAGCTCAAGCTATTGCTGCAGTCAGGGAAAGGATGATCCAGAGATGAACCTGGATATAGCTGGATTCAATTCAAGGCATGTGCGGAGCCTCAGTCCAGTCCTGTGCTCACCCAGTCCAGGGCCCCCTGGAGCCAATCTCCTACCTCACTGTATGAAAGCTTCTGAAACCTGTGAAATGTCTGTGAAAACTTTTCAAAAAAATTTTTTTTGTGTGTGCTGGGAATTGCACCCAGCACCTTTGCACTGAACTGCATCCCTTACCCGTTTTATTTATTTATTAATTTTTTAACTTTTTATTCTGAGAAAGGGTCCTTTAACTTGCTAAGTCATGAAGGCTGGGTCAAATTTGTGATCCTACTTCCTCATCTTCCCAGGGTGCTGGGATTACACTTTCACAAAGAATTTCAAGCAAACAAACAAGGTATATGGAATAATACCAGGAACATTGTACCCAGGTTTCGACATCAAGTTTAAGAAGTAAATATTCCTCTTCCTTGTGTCTCCTCCTACACTAACCATTCCCTCCTGGGCTTGTGACTGCCATCCTGAATGTGTGTTTTATTATTCACATGCCTGTCTTTATGCCTTCACTGCATTTGCGTGTGTTCCTAAACAATAGTGTTGTTTGCATATGTTAGTATTTTTATATAAATGATGCATTGCATGTATCTGTATACATCTTGCTTTTGTAAGAACAGCTCTATTGAGGTATAATTCACATACCACATACCATACTAATAACCAATTTAAAACATAAAATTCACTTTTTTAGTAAAACATAAAATTCACTGTCTCTAGAGTTGTGCATCCACTACCGTGATCAGTTTTAGAATACCTTCATCTCCCCTTCAAAAAAAAAAGAAAGAAAGAGAAAGAAAGAAAAGAAAAGAAATATTGTCACCTCCTTAACCACTTAACCATCATCCTCCCATCATCCCATCTCTATATTGTGGACATCTTGTATGCAGAATTCCATTTATAAATGAAATCTTTGACCTCTTGCATCTGAGTTTCTTCACTTAGCATGTTTTTTTCAGTGTTCAACCCTGTGCTAATAGGTGTCAGCTCTTCATTACTGACAAATCATATTCTGTTATTTGAATTCACACCATTTTTATTCATTCATCAGTTGAAAAATGCCGCTATGAACATCCATACACTTTTTTTTTTTTTTTTTATCTTTTTGAGACAGGGTCTCACTATGCAGTTCTGGCTGGCCTTGAGCTCATTTTGTGGCCCAGGCTGGCCTCAAACTTGCAACCATCCTCTTGCCTCAACCTCCTAAGTGCTGGGATTACAGGCATGTACCACCATGCCTGGCCACATACATGTTTTTGTATGCACATGTTTTGTCTTTCTTCCACACACCTAGCAGTGGAATTACTGAGTCATGTAGCAACTCTACATTTTTGAGAAATTTTCCAACTGTTTTCAAAAAGTGGCTACACTCAACCTGGGAGGCTGAGATGAGAGAATCACAAGTTTGAGCCCAGCCTGGCAATTTAGCAATTTAATGAGATTCTATTCCGATTCCTTTACATCCTGGCCAATCCTAGTTTTTGTCTGTCTTTTTTAATTATAACCATCCTAGTGGTGTTGAAGTGATATCTCACTGTGGTTTTGACTTACAGTTCCATGATAACTAATGATATTAAGAATCTTTATGTATTTATTGGGCATTTGTTTATCTTCTTTGGAGAAATGTCTACTTAGATCTCTTGCCTATTTTTAATTTGATTACTTATCCTTTTTATTGAGTTATAATACTTCTTTATACATTCTAGATACAAATCTCTTGATAGATATATGATTTGTGAAATTTTTCTCCCATTCTGTGGGTTGTTTTCACTACCTTGATATCTTTCAAGCACAAATGTTTTTCATTTGGAGGTCCAGTTTGCCTTTTTTCTTTTGTTGCTTGTTCTTTGAGTATTAAGTCTGAAAATTCACTGCCTAATCCACAGTCACAAGGGTATACAGCTGTTTTCTTCTATGAATTTTAGTTTTAGCTCTTACCTTTAGGTATTTGGTCCATTTTGAATTATTTTTTGTTTATAATATGTGTTAGGCATTTTTAATTTTGCCTGTGACTGTCCAGTTGTTCTACTACCATACCATAAAGTTAAATGTTAAATTTAATTGTCTTGGCTTCCTTGTAGAAAATCAATTGATCAGAAGTATGAGGGTTTATTTCTGCACTGTCAATGACCTATGTGTCTAGCCTTATGCTGGTGCTATACTGTCTCAATTACTGTAGCTTTGTAGCAAGTTTTGAAATCAGAAAATGTGCATTATTCAACTTTGTTCTTCATTTTGAAGATTGTTTTTAACAATTCTAGGTTCATTAAATTTCTATATTTTAGAAACAGTTTGTTAATTTCTGTAAAGAAGTTAGTTGATATTTTGATAGGGGTGGCATTGAATCTGTAGCTCAGTTTGTGAAGTACTACCCTCATTAATAGTAATCTTCCACTCTATGAATGTGGGATGCTTTTTCATTTGTTTAGATCTTCAAGTTTTTTTTAATAGTGTTTTGTAGTTTGTCAGTGTAGAAGTCTTATACTTCTTTGGTTAAATTTTTGCTAGGTATTTTATTCTTTTTCATGCTATTATAAATTAAATTGTTTTCTTAATTTAATGCTCAATTTTCTCCTATCAATATATAGAAGAAATATAACTAGTTTTAGACATTTATCTTGTATTCTGCAACCTTGCTGAACTTGTGTAATGGTTCTAATAGGTTTTTGGCTGATCCTTTAGAATCGTCTGCATACAAGATTAAGCCAACTGAAAATTGAGAGAGTTTTACTTTTTATTCCTATATGATTGACTTTTGTTTCTTTTTTGTTTTGTTTTGTTTTACATATTTTCCTGACTAAAATTTTCTAGTATGATATTGAATAGAAATGACAAGGGTAGGCATCTTTTTCTTGTTCCAGATCTGAGGGGGAAAGCAGTCAGTCTTCTGCCATTAAGTATGATATTAACTCTCTGTTTTTTATAGACGTCCTTCATCTGGTTGAGGAAGTTCCCATCTGACCCTAGTATACTGAGTGTATTTACTGGTAGTATGTGATTTTCTTTTCCCTGTAAATATCATGAGATTTATCTATGTATCACTGTCATTTGTAATGTCTACCTTTACTGAAGACTTTGTAGGAAGAAAAAAAAGGTTAAATCCTTCTTTTCTAATACAACTGTACTGCTCCCACAACCCCACTAGAAAACTCTCTCTTCTCTCATCCACTTGCTTAGCCAGAACTTTCATCAAAACAGAAGCCCTCTACCTTTTCATCCATCTGGAGACAGAGTTCCAGAGAAGAATTCCTTCCCTCTGGAGGTTTGGAAGTGGGAAGTAGAACTAGAGATCCTCTGGAAGGCAGGTACACTTGGGCCTAGATTAGAAGAATGAGGAGGACATTGCAGGGAAGCATGGGAATATCTTGAGCAACAGCTCAGGTTGTACCATACCATCAAATGAAACTGCAGTTAGTGCCTAATAAAGTCCAGGTGGGTTGGCCTTAATTATTAGTAAAAGGATCTTCTACTCAGACAATGCTTGCCCTCATTGGGTTTATAGACTAGATATAATTTCTGGCCCTTAGAATTTCTCTGTTCAATATGGTAGCCATTAACCACATGTGGTTATTTTACATAAAAATTAAGAGGCATTAAAACTTCAAAAATTGGCCAGACATGGTAGCACATGCTTGTATTCATAGCACTTAGGAGGCTGAGGCAGGAGGATTTTCAAGAGTTTGAGGCCAGCCTGGACTGCACAGTGACTCCAAAGCTAGCCTGAGCTACATAGTGAGACCCTGTGTCAAAAAAAACAAAAAACAAAAATTCAGTTCTTCATATGCACTAGACACATTCCAAGTGATCAATAGGCACATGGTTACCACTACTAACTGCATGGTAAGCATATCTATTTAAACATATCTATCATCACAATATGATATATTGGACATCATTGCCCAGTATTGAATGGAGGGAAGGTATAATTAAGGCATAATTAAAGCAGATTACTGGGACCTTAAACAAGACAAGTGAGTGCTGGGCATAAGGTGAAAGCAGCCAGACGTGGAGGTTAGTAGACCAGATGTCAGTTCTGGCTCCACCACTCTTAATTTTGTAAACGTTTGATAAATTTATTCATTTCTCTGATTTTGTCATTGCCAATAAAATGAAATTATTGATTAATCCAGCTGAACAACATTTATTCATCTATCAGTACAAGGGGGGTTGAGATGATGAGTTGAGAAGATTTAAAGAAAAGCACATTGAGAAAAGACCAGAAATAGGATATACTTATGTCATTAAAGTGGGACAGCTAGAGTAAACAAAACTATTTCCCAAATTGATATGGTCACAAAAGCTTTTTTTAAAGAAACATCCATAGGCATTATTAACTGTTACATGCAATGCATCTGAGAATGGCCATTTGACAGGGAGAGAGCACCTTCTTTGCCCTCAGTTTGGATTGATAGCAGTCATCCCATGTTGCCCCTGTGAAATATCTGGTCAAAGGAAGAATTTGAAAGATCATCCCAGAACTCTAAGAGGCTGAGGAGGATGATCACGAATACAAGCCCAGGCTTGGCAAGTTAGCAACTTGGCAAGACCGTGTCCCAAAAACTAAAATAGGGCGTGGATTATAGCCCAGTGTGAAAGCCCTGGGTTCAGTCCCCACAAACTCACACATGCACACACACACACACAGACAGAAAGATCAGGGCTGGTGACTTCATAGGGAATGTCTGGGATTCAGGCAGCCATGAGGGGAAACCAGAAGAAAGAAGGAAGGGAAGAGGGAAGATGTGGGGAAGGTGCCAGAGAGCACCCACTGTCCCTGCACACAGATGCAAACTGTGTGGCAGGACTGACTGCGGCATTTTCACAGACATCCTTGTCCATCTTCAGAACAACTCTGAGAGGTAAGAAGTATTATATCCGTTTCACAGATGAGGAGACCAAAGCTCTAGCACAAGGGCAATGAACCTATGACACACGTGCCATAGCAAGTAGTTTCTTTTCATTGAAAGCTTTAAAAGACTTGCCGTTACTGCTCTAGAGTTTAAGCAAATTACACATATTTAAACACACAACAAATGATAGAGCTGAGATTTGAGCCTATGGCTGTCTGAGTCCAAAGTCTGTGCCCTAACCTCTTTTCCTCATGGAACCCACAATACTATGACATTGGAGTTTTCAACCTGCAGCAGTTGGGGAAGCAAACTCCCTGCACTTTGGAAACCTGGCATTGTCATCAGGTTTTTTCCCTATATCTGAGTGAGTTCTTTTAAATGGAATGAACTTCACCCATTCTCCTCCCCCGGTTTTCCAGCTTCCCATCAAAGATGATTCAAGAAGCCCCAAAAAGCAAAGCTAAAATCAGCCCTTCATGCTTACCACCTCCCACACTTCCCTCCTCTGGGAATCACCAGCACAAGTGGGCCAGTACTAAACTTGAGGTTTCAGAAAGTGTGTTTGTGAGGCCTCCACCCATGTCCCGGGCCCTCCAAATGAAGCCCAGAGGTGTCAGTGAGTTGGGCTGGATGTGGAGGCCCTGGGCTCTTGACAGGGATGATGGTTATGACATGGAGCAGCAAATTCTGTGGGTGTTGTATGTCTTGGTAGATAGTGCAGTCTCCATCTTGGAGACTGGATATTGATCAATTGCGATCAAAAGAAGCAGTACTAAGCACACTGGCATTTAAAAACAGGCTGGTAAGTTGGGGCTTTACAAAGAAGAGAAGAAAGCATTCTAAATGCTGTGTACTTTTGACTGTTTTGGCTGAACTTGAAAACAGGCATCTTGGCAGTTAATTAGATTGACTCAGCTGCAATTAGAAATGGAATCCCTTTTGCTCTAGCAGAGACCAGTGTTTGTTGGATGTGTGTTGTAATCTTGCCTTTAAACACAACCACATGTATGACATATTTTGTTTTCTCTTGGCTATTGGACTGGAAAACTATTAAGACAACATCTGCTTTGCTTTCTGATTGAATGGAGGGCAAAGAGCAGGTCTCTGTAGTGTCCTTCAGATAATGCCTGGGATATCGAGTTACGGCCGTTAACCGCTTTCCCATTCCTTGAGAATCTGATTCTGAACACGACTTTTCTATTGGAAACTCCAATCTCACCCACTCAGGACCAAACTGCTTCCTGATCTTGCCCCCACCATGTGAATGCCACCCTCACACATCCCAACTCACCCAGTGCTTATTGTAAATCCTTTGCTGGTTTTTTTAAAAATAGTACTCAATCCCATATGAAATTATTTTTATTTTCCATTCAGTTGTTTGTTTCAACCATGATATCCCAAGGGAACATTATGACACCTCCTTTCTCCCAGGGCCAAGAACACTTAGTAGGCAACTCAATAAATAAATCTCGTTGGTTCCCAACTAGGACGGAGAATAAAGTAAGAATGAGCCACTTGGTGAGAAAGTCATCAACTTTGCAGTCATTTCAGTCCTTCTGATAATATCAGGAGTCTCCATTTGGTGTAAATGTTTCTAACATCTCTTTTCCTTGCTATTCCCCTGCCCACCCCCCACCTCCCTTCTTAAAATAGAAAGTGTATCTCTGGGCTCAGACTAAAGGATAGCTATCAGAGCTAGCCGGGATTTCATAATATTGTTTTGTTTGCTGAGTGTTTCATTTTTCTCAAATAATATTTGTAGCACGACATATACGGTAGTGATATAAGCTTAAAAGAAATTTAAGTGTAAATGTTTTTGCTTTAAAGAATAGTGGTCACAGTACAGGTGAAATAAAAGACAACTTTCCCTCTTCACACCCCCAAGTACTGGGGGTGTGAGCTACATCTCCAGTCCATCCATTTATGTATGTATGTATGCATGCATCTGTGTATGTATGTGTGTGTGTATGTTTTGAGACAGGGTCTTTCTAAGTCACCGAGTTGCTTAGTCTGGGCTCAAACTTGCATTTCTCCAGTCTCAGTCTCCCAGAATGCTGGGAGTTACAGGCATGTGCTATCATGCCTGGCTAAAAGATGTTTTTTTGGTTGGCATGATGTTGATCAACATGAGTGAGATCAGGGGACTTTCGTCTGTGGGAAGATCCCCTTATAGTTCAGTTTAGCCAGTGCCTTGTAAGTGACAATTCAGCAAAAAGAACTTTGTTTTCCTGTCTTCCCCAAATAATTTAATACCTACCTCTCGGTCTTTTCCCCTTCCTCTTCTGCCTGTGGCTGTCTTTGGGTGATGCCTATTCCTCAGAAAAAGACTCACAAAAACAGGGGACCTGGGACAACATAAGGGGCAATGTGGGATGTGGGAAGACATACCTGAGCTACATTCTTAGCCGAAGTCTGAAATTAGAGACAAATTGTGCATTTTTTGTGGACAATGTTCACCAACATTTACCAAGTTCTTAACACATACCCTAAGAAGAGTTTGGGGCCATGGGCCCAGAGGTTCCCCAGGATTGAATCCTTGCTGAGGAGTTCTGGCCCTTGGTTTTGGGCCACATGCAGCCGGTCAGTTGATTATGCAACGGGTCAGTTGATTATGCAGCAAGTTAATAATTAACATGGGGATCATGTGTGCCTTAAAGATATCTGCAGTCATGCTCCTCCCATTTTCAAAATTTTGGCATGCAATTGCCATCAAAATCACTGGGCTCTTGCAGCAGGCTCTGTGCTTGCTTTTGTCAGCACAGGTGAACACAGGAAATGGTCTGCTTTCTTGCCTAGGTCCCCGCTAGACTTGGAAATTGTACAGACCAAGATCAAGATGGTGAGGCTTACTTCTGCCTGCAGAATTTTTTTCTGGTTAAATGCCTTTCTCCTGCTTCTGCCCTCCTCTAGTCTTTCAGATTATCTCATTAGCACCTCAGGCTTGGGATGAGTGGACCCACTGCTCTATTTATAAACTGGAAAGAAGGAAATCCAGCTTGGCTGTGTGACTTTAAGGAACTACCTTGACTTCTCTGACCCATGGGGTTGTTGTTACATTTAGATAAAATGAAAGATAGATATGGAAGCTCTATAAAAGGTTAGAAGAGTCATAACGTGTAAAAGGTTTATTCAGAAAACAGCAATCAAGTCACTCTCATGACCCGTAGCTCTTAGAAGCTCCTGGAATAAGGCTTTTCCCAGTCAAAAGAAAATTGGTGTAGAACTTGGAGCTTTTGCAGGAGTTTTAAGTATGATATATTTTCTAAGTAGGTCCCATTCAGAATCTTCAAAGCATAGAAGACACCCTCAATCAGTAACTATCCATGGCAGATATTTTTAGTTGCCTTGGCCACCTCATTTTTTAAAAAATATGTGTAAGAGCTGGGTGTGGTGGTACATACCTGTAATTCCAATACTCAGGGGAGGCTGAGACAGGAGGATTGCTGTGAATTTGAGGCCAGCCTGAGCTACATGGTGAGTTTAAGGCCAGCCTGAACTACATACCAAGGTGGGGGGAGGTGGGGAATGTGCAAAGAATTCTGTCCCACCCCTGTCCAGCTGGCTGAGGTGCTTACTGGTCCTGGAACCAGAATTTCATTTCACCAGGGCCAAGAAGCTTTCACAAGAATTCCTGAAATGTAACCATGTTCCTTTCAAATACAACAGAGCTTAGCCTGATGCAATGCTGGAGCTATTGCAGCCCTTTTGGCAATGAGAAGAGAGGGTTTAACAGTGATCAGCAATGAAAACAGAACAAGCGATAGACAGAGACCCCTGTGCTTTTACTACTTCAATCCTTGAATCCAATTGTGCTTTAATCATAGAGACTTTTTTTTTGAGATTTTTGGTTATTTGTGATTTAAACTGTGAGGTTTTGTTTCTTTCTGAAGCCAGTGTGGCATGAAATTTTGTCACTTACAGCCATACACACCTCACTGTCTACATTATTCTTAACCTCTTTGTTAGCAGCTGTTTTTGTCTTGATCTTAACTCATTCCAATCCATGGCAATAGCCCCCATCTCAACCCATTACTCTGACTGATTGATTGATTGATTAATTGCATGTATTTTGGTACCACAAAAATGGTTAAACCATCTATCACATTTATTCAACACTGTACAGTTTGCAAAAGGTTTTCACAGGTGCTACATTGTATATAGAACCATGTATTACCCCCACTTTACAAATCAGGGAATGGAAAGTCAGAGAAGTGAAGTGACTTCATGCCACTCAGAGAAGTGAAGTGACCATTAGCAGGTGGTGGCCTGTGGCCTGCGGCTTCTCATTCGTAAGAGTGTGTTTTTGACTGGCCATAGTGGTGCATACTTGTAATCACAGCTATCTGGAAGGCTGAGGCAGGAGGTTTACAAGTTCAAACCCAGACTGGGCAACTTAGTGACTTAGAAAGCCTCTGTCTCAAAACTTAAAATGTTTAAGAATTAGAGTTCGGAGTGTAGCTTCTTGCAAATGCCCTGAGTTCAATCCCTAGTTTAAAAAAAAAAAAGTGTATTCTTCCATTCATGGCTCTGGAAGATGACTAGAGTCTGAGAAGATGGAGGTAATACCCTAACTTTGTGAACAAGATACTCTGTTTCCCTTCCTACCGCCACATGTGTATGTCCCACAGCTCTTATTTTCTGTACAAAGCAGAAAATCAAGCTCTCTGTAGTGTCAAGAATATCACAGTTGCCTGGGATTTGTTTCTCCCTTGCTGAAGGTACTTCCTTCTCAGACTTAGAGACAACTTTGTATCCTAAACTATTACGTTCTCTGACCAAGGTAAGCTATTGTCTACCCCAATGCCTAAGTTCCCTTGCTGCTTTCCTTTTTCCTCTGTTTACTTAATCATCTCTCCTGTGTTTGTCAGGACTTTTGGTTACATACAACAGAATCCACTTAGAAAAGAAAACAGTTGGGTTGTATTAGGTGACTCATCTTCAGCAGAAGATGTGCTTGAAGCTGCATGGCCAGGAGCAACACCTATATCCTAGCTGCAAGAGAATCCAAGAGTTTCCATTTTCCATTTTTAGAATGTGAAAGACTTAAATTGGAAAATTCCCCAAATCTAGGACCAGCATACAAGACGTGTGATCAGAAGCACAAGAAGAGCACTAGGCTACCTAATTTCTCTGCTGTCACCCCTGCCACTAACCCAGCTAACCCCAAAACCCCAACGCATAGTTAAATGCTGCTTCCATGTTCTCATCATTCCTCATATGTATGCTGTGATGACTTGTTTCCTCACTGGTCTGTTCCTCTCCTGTACCCAGGGCATTCTTTCCCATTTACAAGACCCAAACTATGCTTCAACTCCCAACTACCACCCTTCTACTCTTTTACCTAGGTGGTTTGATTTATTATTCACATCTTACCTCAATCCTTAGGAAAGACAGTGGTGACTCTTATCCATGTTAAATACTCACAATATGTTGCCTTTTAAAGTGAATCTATAGTTATCATCATTTATATGTTTTGATACATGTCTACCCCACTTGTCTTTGTTTTCCATGAGGACAGAGCAACAGCATGCTGATCTGTTTATCACTGTATTCCCCAGCTCCTTGTCATGGCAGACGCTCCATAAGTAACTGTGGGATAAAGCAAAGTGTTCTGTGGATCCAGCCACCCAAGACCGATATTAGGGCATACTTCAGAAGATTTCTGTCCTAATGAGCCATCATCACATCATTCTTAGCTGTAAGAAACAGTGCCAGTATATGGTTGAGATCTATGAATCAGTGATAATTTTAGCAGGAGAAGGGAATGTGGGCAAGAAGCTGGGGAGCATGTGGAGAGGTGGCCAGCGTTTCCCAGTCCTGGATGGAAGTAGAAGCTAATGGATGGCTAAGAGGGACATGCTAGTAAGTCCTCAAGGGCACACTGGCCTTAGTTCTGAAGCTGAGTGGGCTGTTGGCAAGAACCTCACAGGAAAGCAACACAGAAGTGGGCAGGTAGGAAAAGCTCTAGGAGAGGAAGAGAAGACAGAAGAAACTACCCTCCTTTTTGTTAAATCCTGCTTTTGTTTGGATTTAACAAAATAAAAATCATTTTCCCATTTGTTAAATCCTGCTTTAGACTCGTTCACCAACTTTTTGATGTTCTCATTCTAAGAACTAAGACAATGCCCTTTTCCAAGTGTCCTTGGTCTATGACAACCATAAATCCCTCAAAATCTCTAATCTCTCTCCCCTTCCTCTCCCTTTCCCTCACTTTTTCCCCTTCCCCTCCCTCTTTCCCCTTCCGCTCCTCTCCCTTGCCTCTCCCTTTCTAACCCCCTCTTCCTTGACCCACTTCTTCCGGCAAACATTCCTTCTATCTCTATGTTTCCTTTGTACTACTTATCCTAAAACATCATCCCTTAGTCCCCTGCTGTGGGGAACCACAGAGAAGACTCATGCCTTTAATCCCAGCACTCCCGAGGGAGGCTGAGGTAGGAGGAGTGTTGTAAATTCGAGGCCGGCTTGGGCTGCAATGTGAGCGCAGGCCGGTCTGAACTACATAATGTGGACCTGTCTCCGAAAACTAGGGCTGGGAGTTTGGCTCAGTGGCTCAAGTGCTTGGCTCAGTGGCTTAAGCACCTGCCTGGCAGGCATGAGGTTGTGAGTTTGATCCCTGGTGCCACAAAAAAAAAAAAAAAAAAAAAGAGGTGTAGCTATCTCCATTTTGGAAACTTGGCCCTATCTCCATGTACTGATATGTACAGAGCTGGCTAGATTATTTCTTTGTTCCTTCAATTGGCTTTAAGCAATGTAAATTGGGCTGGCTGAGGAGCTGATGTGTAATCTCTAAGGCAAAGCAACAGGCCAGTGTTATACCCCCACCCCACCCCGCTCTGCCCAGTGACTCCCCTCCCTAATAGGTGGTTGAGCCAGGCGCGATGGAGAGCCGTGCTCCACGCTGTTGGCTGGAACTGAACCTCGAGAAAGAGGCTATGACTTCCCAGGGCAAAAAAGATTGTACATCAGAACTGGAGCACTGACCCCAAATTATAGCTACTACCTCAGTTGTTATGCAAATTGCTCTCTCTGCATTTCTTACCCTCTGTATATTGTCGAGGTGATCTCTGACCTCCTACCTAGCCCAGCTCATGCCACTCTCACTGTCACTCATCCCTGAGCCACTCCCCTCACGGAGAATTAGTAAAACCTGAGAAGGGCTCTGGGTCGGGGCCTTTGTTGCAGCGAACACCATCTTGGCTGGATTTAGGACCCCTTGGCTCCCCACAACTATATTTATGTCTCAGTGTCTTTCTTCTAGCCATGGGTTGCACTGGAAGTGGTAGATTGGAATTAGCTGATTAGAATTCAGATAATGTCTTCTTGGGATTATAATTATAAACCTTCCTGGACTGTTACAAGAATGGGAAAGGGTTCTCAATACCCTGCTTTCTCTCCCCTTATTTGATCATGTTCCTTAAAGTGTCACGTCTATCACCAACAGCTCATTCTCTTAAGCCCATGATCCTTCAATTTCTATTCATTCATCCACAAGACTGGCTTCTCTGTCCCAAACTTATTCCAAGACCTAAATCACACTTCACTTCTGTGGAGTCTCAAAGCCTTTTGATAACATTTGAGAATCTCTCTGGGAAAACTTATGTACTTCTTTGCCTAGGAAAACTCACTGGCAGCCACATAAAATTTGTGTACAATTTCAGTACTCTGCATGCCTTCTGAAGGCCACCCTCCATCCCAATGATAATAAACTGTTCCCAAGTATGGAATGGAATCCAGAGGGAATCTGTTATTGTTGTTGTGTTGTTTTGTTTTGTTTTGCTTTTTGCTTTTGCTTTTGTTTTGTTTTGTTTTGTTTTGGGGGGGATTGTTTGTTTGTTTGTTTGTTTGAGACAAGGTCTCACTATACAGTTCAGGCTGCCCTTGCACTCACTCTGTACCACAGGCAGGCCTTGAACTCATGGCAATCCTCTTGCCTTGGCCTCATGAGTGCTGGGATTATAGGCATGAACCACTGTGCTCGGCTCTGGAGGTTTTTCATAAGCAGCTTTCGTGATGAGGAATACAGGCTTGAGAACAAGATTGTTTGTTGTAAACCTTAACTCCATCCTTCCTAGCTACATGAACCCGGCCCTTTCTGTGCCTCAGTCTCCCCAGTTATAAAAGAGAATAATAATAATACCTAAACTTTTAGGGCTGAAGCAAACTTTACGTGCGCTAATTCAATATAGCATTTCGAACAGTCCTTGACATATATTGAATACTCAAACGTTTGTCATCATTCTCTTTATTATTTTAGTTTCATCGTTGATTCTCACCAACTTCATTACTGCCAGATCCAGTACAATTCCATATCTGAGTCATAGATACATTTTGTGGGCCACATATTATTTTCTTAAAAATAAATAAATCCGTTAATAATATTTACAAATTAGGGGTTCACATGAAAATCTGGTCGTTTGTCTTTTCTTGGAAAATCAAATCTGATAATGCTGGATCATGTTTCCACTTGGCATCAAGAGCTGGACCTGAGTAGTCCTTCAATTCACTGTGTTCCTAGGCACATTTTTAAGCTCTGCACTTCAGTTTCATCTCTGTAAAATAGAAAGAGTAATATCTGTTAAAAGGAGCAAATGAGTTTGCACGTGCTAGGTTCTTAGAACTGTGCCTGGCACATAATAGTAGCTACTGTTGTCACCATCCTCCATCTTATCATCAGCTACCACATTGCTGCATCCTGTTGGAGTCCAAAGTCTTTCTTGCCATTTGCATTCATAATTTTTTGTGTGTATTTGCTCAGTATATAGTGTCCCCATTAAATTCCCACTGAATTAAGGTGTATAAAGGTATGATTAATTTCTCATTATGTGAGTCATCAAGAATTCATCTTGCAAACAAATTGCAACATTGAAGATAAAGGTAACATCTCCTTTGACTATCATGTTTTCTACTTGTTCTTTCCTCTTCTTTCCCAGAGAGGTAGCCTGAGTCTAACAATGCCAAGTATTGCTTCAGATGTGAAGAAATTAAAAACTCCAAACAATGTACATTGATATAGTTACTGTGGAGGGCAATTTGGGCAGTAGCTATTAAAATTGAAAATGGGCATTTCTCATGACCCAGCAGTTTCACTTCTCAGAAGATACTTCAGCACCACAATGGCACAACTTTCTAAGAAGTCATGAAGAAGGATGGTCATTGCCTCATTTTTCATGATAGTGAAAATAGAACAACCTAAATATTCACCAAAAGAGGAAAGGTTGAATAAAACACAGTACCTTCTGAGATGCAGAACAAGAAGCAAATGGAGAACTTCTATCTTTCTTTTTTAATATCATATTTTATTTTTACTTTATGAGTCAAACCCTATTTTATGTTTAATTTTCACAACAATGTTATGAGATAGATACCGTTATTCCCCTTTTTATGGATGAGGAAAATGAAAGAGAAAACTAATTTCTCCAAAGTTATCCAGTGAAGCTGGGATTTGAATGCAAGTAGGCTGATTCCCAATAAGTGGAATTAATCACTATGCTATACAGAATTTGTTTTTTGTAATGTTCATATTATAATAATAGAGTAGTTTTTTAGTGGGAGAAAGGGGTAATTGGGAATCAAACTCAGGACCTTGCGTTTGCCAGACAGGGGCTGTGCCACTGAGCTATATCCCCAACCCTGATAGTTTATGTCTTAACGTTAAAAAAAAAATGGTTATTTAAATTTAAAACTTTATAGGGGTGTTTGATAAGAAATGTTTCAAAATAACTTTAGACCAGTATAGTGGCATAAAAAGGATGAAGTCTACCTTGATGGCCTCTTCTGTCTTGCTTACCTTGTTTGCCCAGTGCTTAACGAAGTACCTTGCACACAGTAAGATCTTATCATGTACCGGGTGAATAAATGAATAACCATTGTGCAGTGTCTGCCCTCATCTGACTACAGGTAGGAAAAGGGAGCTCAGGTCCAGGTCATCATGCTCCTTGCTACCTCTCTCCAGGTTCTGTGGTTGGACAGGGGCAAGGCAGCTCAGGATCTCAGGAGCAGGGAGATTGTCATTTATGAAGTTGGGTAAGAGAACCGGAGATTCCTGAAAGAGAATAAGGAATCTAAAAATAAAATAAAATAAAAACAAGTCCTTGAACCAACAGATAAGTTGTCATAGAATACAAAGTCAGCACACAAAAGTCAACTGGTTTTCCATATACTGAAAATGCACAATTGGATCCAAAATTAAAAATGCAGTATTATTTACAATCACTCAAAAAATTACTGAGGGATAAACCAACAAAACATATATAGGAACCATACATGTAGTACTACAAAATATGGATAAAAGAAATCAAAGACAACCTAAATAAATAGAGGGGAAGACTTGACATAGTACAGATGGCACTTCTCCACAAATTGAGTTATATATTTAGCACAATTTCTGTACAAAGCCCACCAATGTTTTTGTAGATAACAAAATAGTTCTAAAACTTACACAGAGAAATAAAGGAACTAAAATAACTAAAACAATATTGAAGAAGAATGAACTTATAGGTTTCCTCTGATATTAATGCTTATTAAATACTTAAAATAATACAGACTGCATTATAGGCACAGGAATAGGCACATATGCAGTATGAGGAAAGAATATGGAAAATGCTTAAGTTGTTTTTTAAAAATTATTATAGTATTACTGTAAAAGGCATATTGTTGTTAAATGCTTTCAAAATACTCGCCCTTGGTTTGAAGGTACTTATCCCATTATTCTTGCCACCTTCTGGAGCAGTTCTAAAAGTCCACTTTAAGGGTTTCAGTCTTTAGTTGTGCTGTCATTGTTACCTAGATGTCCTGAATCAATTCAAGCATGTACTTGTCATCATCATTTTGACTTTGGGAAAGATCCAAAAGTTGTGTCGTACCAGATCTGGTGAATAAGTTGGATGAGGACACACCATAATGTTCTATGAGTCTGCTTTTCCCTTGGGTAGCATTCATAGCAGCATTCATTGTAGTTTTTATCACAATTCTTAAGGACACTCATGAAAGAGGACTTCCAGAACAGCTTCAGATGTTCCAAAAATGAAGGAATACGCATGTTTGAAGAGAAAGGGTATGGGAGGTGGAGTAAGGGTAATTTATCTTTTATTATAATAAATGTTTTAAATTTAATCACTCACTGTGTATCTTGATGACCCCTTATAGATCAATGGAGCAGAAAGTACGTAAGTATGCTCGACCTATTTTTTTTTTTTTTACAGAAGTGAAAAAGCAACTGGTCACCTGTAGACAAAAATATGAACCTCAAACCAAGCGTCATACTGCATACACAAGTTAACTCATAGTGCATCACTGATATAAATATAAAACACAAACCTATAAAAGTTTTTCAAGAAAATAGAATAAGTCTTTATGAGCTAGGATTAGGTTAAGGGTTCTTACATGTAATCTCAAAAGGGTGATCTACAATAGAAAAAAGTTAAGTTATACTTTATCAAAATTTGAGACTTTAGTTTTATTAAAGAACAAGTTAGGAGGAAGAAAAGACAGCTATAGACTGACAAAATACAAGAAACAATCCCCGCACTCAGGAGGCTGACGTAGGAGAAGCGTTGTGAGTTCTAGGCCCACTTGGGCTACAGCGTGAATGCAAGACTGGCCTGAACTACATAATGTGACCCTGTCTCAAAAAACTAGGGTCAGGACTTTGATTCAGTGGCTTAAGCACCTGCCTGGGAGGTGCGAGGTTGTGAATTTGATCCCCAGTGTCACAAAAATAAATAAATGAATAAATAAATAAATAAATAAATAAAAACAAAGCACTTAGGTGCAAAACATGCAAAGAATTTTATTTTGTTTTTTTCATTTTAAAGAGAATAAAACAAAACAGAGCAAAGCAGATCAGAACAGAACAATGCAAGCAACACAGGACTTCAAAACAAGACAACAGGAAATCAAAAGTGGCTACTATAATGTCTCTTGTTTTCTTAAAATAGTTGTCCTTACCTTCACACACAATAAATTTAAACAAAACAAAATGGTATAAACCCAATCAAAATGAAAGGATGAAAGCATTACAGGCCTTCAAAACCAGACAATAGGAAATCAACAATGGCTATAATAATGTCTCTTGTTGTCTTCAAAATACCTGTCCTTACCCTCACACATACTGAAGTCAAGTAATAGAAAACAGACTAAAACCAATCAAAACAAAGAATAAAAGCATTATAGGACTTCAAAAGAAGATGATAGGAAATCAGTAATGGCTACCATAATGTCTCGTTTTCTTCAAAATAGCTGTTCATACCATCACACATAATAAAATCAATTCTGGTAAACACTTTAGGAGAAATTCTAGGCATGTATAAGCCTATACATGTACATCTATCCTTTCTGTGTTAGAGGGAGAAACAAAACAAAACAAAACAATACAAGAAATATAAGAAAGGAGATAAAAAATAACAATAACAAAAACCCCACAACAATAACAATATAGGCTTTCAAAACAAGGTGGTAGGAACATACCAAAAGATTGTTATTTTGCATTGTTATCTTCAAAAGAGTTACTCAGATTGCCAGATATAGGCATGCAAAATTGATCTAATCCTATGAATGCTAACTGTTTTGTTCCAAGGAATGATAGAATTAGTAGTAGAATCATCTTAGCTATCTTAAGTGTATACATACAATTTTATCTTTTTTCTTTTCTCTTTCTTTTCTTCTTTCCCCTGAGTTACTTTTCCCCTTTGAGCAGTTTCTTACCCTTTCACCATATGTATTGAAGATTTTGTGTCTTATTTACTCTTTCAGTTTCATACACTAAGGAGTCAATACAGCATTTACACATATGAGTTTGATTTATTTCACTTATAGTATGGTATCAAGTAGCATCCATTCACCTATAAAAGCCTCAATGTGATCCTTCTTTATTGCTGAGTAGTACTCCATTGTATATAAATACCACATCTTTTTTATCCATTCCTTAGCTGATGGGCATTTGGGTTGTTTTCAAGAATTAGCTATTACAAATTGTGCTGCTATAAACATGGGTGCACATATATCACTGTGGTATAATGTTTTCAATAATTCTGGGAGTATGTCCAGAAGCAGAATAGCTGGGTCAAATGGGACCTCCAATCCCAGCTTTTTGAGGAACATTCAGACTGATTTCCACAGTGATTGCACCAGGCTACACTCCCACCAACAATACAAAGGAGTTCCTTTTTCCCCACAGTACCTCCAGCATTTGTTATTGGTGGTTTTCTTCGTTCTGGCCATTCTTTCTGCAGTGAGATGGAATCCCAGTGTTATTTTAATTTGCATTTCTCTAATGACCAATGATACTGAAAATTTATTCATATATTTATTTGAAATTTGTATTTTTTTCATGTGAAAAGCATATATTCATCTCAGATGCCCATTTTTTATTGGGTCTCTGATTTTTGGGGGGCTGATTTTTTTTGAATTCTTTATATGTTCTAGATAGAAGTCCTTTGTATGAGGAAGAGTTGACTAAGATTTTTTGCCAATTTGTGGGTTTTCTTTTCACTCTGTTGGAGATTAATTTTGACATACAAAAACTTTTTTAAAAAGATGAGATCCCAGTTGTTGATTCTGGGAAGTATTTCCCATGCAGTTGGATTTTTGTTCATAAATTCTCTGCCTACCTCTATATCTTCAAGATTTCTACTTACTTCATCTTCCAGCAGAATGAATGTTTCTGTTTTAATATTTAGATCTTTGATCCATTTTGACTTTAGTTTAGTGCATAGTGATAGACATGAGTCTAGTTTTAGTTTCCGGCATATGGAAAGCCAGTTTTTCCAGCACCACTTATTATAGAGGCTGTCTTCCAGTGAACATGTTTGGCGCCTTTGTCAAAGATAAGGTAACTGAGTGTGTTTGTAGCTGTGGTTGTATCTTCTAATCTATTCCATTGATCTTCAGGTCTATTTTTATTCCAGTACCATGCTGATTTTATCACAGTAGCTTTGTAGTGCAACTTCAAGTCGGGGATTGTGATGCCTCCTGCCTTGCCTTTGTTGCCCAGAATTGCCTTTGTTATTCTAGGTCTCTTCTGTTTCCAGATAAATTTTAGGAATTCTCTAGATCTGTGAGGCATGCTAATGGTATTTTGATTGAAATTGCGTTAAATCTGTATAATAATTTTTGGAGAATGGCCATTTTCACAATGTTTGTTCTTCCTATCCATGAACAAGGAATGTCTTTCCATTTTCTGAGATCTTCTTCAATTTCTTTTTTCAGAGTACTGTAAATTTCACTGTACAGATCTTTTACTTCCTTTGTTAGATTGATTTCTAAGCATTTCATTTTTTGGATGCTATAGTGAAGGGTGTGATTTCTCTTATTTCTCTCTCAGTGAATTTGTTTTTTGTGTACAGGAATGCTATTGATTTTTGAGTGCTGACTTTTTATCCAATTGCACTACTGAACTTGGTTATTGCATGTAGAAATCTTTCAATAGAGTTTTGGAGGTTTTGTAGGTAGAGTATCATGTCATCTGCAATTAAAGATAATTTAACTTCTTCCTTTTCTATCCTTATTCCTTTTATTTCTTTCTCTTGTCTAATTGCTCTGGCTAATATATCCAGCACTACATTGAATAGGAGTGGTGATAGTGGACATCTTGCCTCTTTGTCTTGTTCTTGATTTTAGAGTGAAAACTTTCAGTTTTTGACCATTGAATATGATGCTGGCTGTTGGTTTGTCATCGATGGCTTTTATCAGATTAAGGTAGAGACCATCTATTCTAACTTTCCATAGGGTTCTTATCATGAATGAGTGTTGGACTTTATCAAAAGGTTTTTCTGCATCTATTGAGATGATCATGTAATTCTCACCTTTGGCTCTATTGATATGGTGTATTATGTTTATTGATTTGTGTATGTTGAACCATCCCTACATTCCTGGGTTGAATCCCACTTGGTCATGGTGTATAATCTTCTTGATGACTTGCTGCATTCTGTTTGCCAGTATTTTATTGAGGATTTTTGCATATATGTTCATTAGGGAGACTTCCCTGAAGTTCTCTTTTTTGGTTGGGTCTTTCTCTGGTTTTGGTATTAGGGCAATACTTGCTTCCAGGAATGAGTTAGGGAAACTTGTTTCCCTTTCAATTTCATTGAAGAGTTTGAGGAGTGCTGGCATTAATTTTTCCTTGAATTTCTTTTAATTTCAGCTGTGAATCCATCAGGACCTTGGCTTTTCTTTGTTGGTAAGGTTCTAATTACATTTTCAATTTCATTAACTGAAATTGGGTTATTCAGCAGTTTTACATCTTCTTGATCCAGCTTTGGTAATTCTTATGTTTCTAGGAATCTGTCTGCTTCTTCTGTGTTACTGAGCCTATGGCAATAAAGGTTTTCAAAGTAGGTATTGATGATCATCTGTATTTCCACAGGTTCTGTGGCAATTTCATCCTTTTAATTCCTTATTGCATGAATTTGAGTTTTTTCTTTCCTTTTTAAAAAAAGGTTGGCTAGGGGCTTATCAATTTTATTTATTCTTTCAAAGAACCAACTCTTTGTTTCATTAATTCTTTGTATTGTTTTCTTATTCTCTATTGCATTAATTTCTGCTCTGATTTTTATAATTTCCTCCCTTCTTTGACTTTGGGTTTAACTTGCTCTTAGTTTTCTAGATGTTTGAGGTGTAGCATCAGGTTGTTTATTTGTGTTCATTCTGTTTTCCTGATGTGGGAAAAATAAATTTCTCTCTGATGACTGCTTTCATTGCATCCCACAGGTTCCAGTAAGTTGTATTTGTATTTTCTTTTACTTGTAGATATTGTTTAGTTTCTTCTTTAATTTACTCTGTGACTCATTGATTGCTCAGGAGTGTATTATTTAATTTCCATGTGTTTATGGAGTTTTTGCAGTTTCTTTTGTCATTAATTTCCAGTTTCATGGCACCATGATCAGATAATATACATGGAATAGTTTTGATTCTTTTGCATTTACTGAAGCATGTTCTATGGGTTAGTATATGGTCTATTTTAGAGGCTGTCCCATGGGAAACTGAGAAGAATGTGTATTCTGAAGTTGTTGGGTGGAACTCTCTGTACATGTCTACTAAGTCCATTTGTTCACAAGTTTGATTCAGCTCTGTTATTTCTTTGCTGATTTTTTGTCTTGTTGATCTCTCTGTGTCAATAAGATGTTAAGATCTCCTGTTATAATTGTGTTATTGCTTGTTTGATTTTTCATTTCTGTTAATGTTTGCTTTATAAAGCTGGATGCTCCCATATTTGGTGCGTATGTATTTAAGATTGTTATTTCTTTGTCTTGAAAATTTCCCCTAATCAGTATGTAGTGACTTTCTTTCTCTTTTGATCATTCTTGGTTTAAAGTTCACACTGTCTGCAAACAGAATAGCTACCCCTGCATTTTGTTTGGTTCCTGTTGCATGAAGTAGTATTTTCCATCCTTTGGCTTTCAGCCTATGAATTTCCTTTTGGGTTAGTTGGGTTTCTTGTATACAACATAGGGTTGGATGTTGTTTCTTGATCCATTCTGCCAGTCTGTTTCTTTTAATTGGTGAATTGAGGCCATTTACATTAATGGTTTTAAGTGATATATATTGGCTTGTTTTGTCATATTGTCTTTCTACATTTGGTTCTTTACCTTTCCCCTCTGTTTAATTGTTTGCCCTGCTTGGTGGTTTTTCTGTTGGTGTTCCTGAAGTCACAGTTATTTTTATGCTTATCTAGAATATCTTTCAGTATTCTTTGCAGGGTTGGTTTGGTGGTGATGAAGTTCTTCAGCTGTTCTTTGTCATGGAAGTATCTTATTTCTCCATTGATTTTGAAGGCTAGTTTTGCACAGTAAAGCAATCTGTGTTGGAAGGCATTTTCCTTTAAGATTTGACATACTTCATTCCATCCACTTCTTGACTTGATTGTTTATGTGGAGAAGTCTGCTATGATTCTGATGGGCTCTCCTTTATAGGTGATTTGTGTTTTATTTTTTTTCTCTAACAACTTTTAATATTCTGCTCTTATGTTGAATTTATGAGATGTTGATTATTATATATTTGGGCATAGATTTATTTTGGTTATGGCTAATTGGAGTTCTATATGCTTCACTTATCTGTATGTCAGTTTCCTTTCCCATGTTTGGGAAATTTTTTGCTATTACTTGTACAAATAGTCTTTTTATATGGTTTGTGTTATCACCTTTTTCATTCACACCTATGACTCATATCATTTTTCTTTGCATCATCTTGCAACTGTTGAATTGTTATTTCCTGATTCCTTGTTATTTTTAAAAGATCTTTCCTTTCCTGTTTACTAGCTGCAATCTTGTCTTCAAGGTCTGAAAGTCTATTTTCACATTCATTGAGGTAGTTTTGCCAGCTTTCAATGGAATTTTTGATTTCCTGGATATCTCTTCGAATCTGTTTCATGCATTCTGATTTTTTTTTTTTATTTGTACCAGGGATCAAACTCACAACCTCGTGCCTACCAGGCAGGCACTTACGCTACTGAGCTAAATCCCCAGCCTAATTTTGTCTTATATCGTTCATTCAAGGTTTCCATCATTTTGCTGTGCTTCTCTATATTTTTAAGTATGTCTTCCTTAGATGTGTTCAGCATTTCTTTCATTATGTTTATCATTTCTTGTCTTACCTGGGAGATTATTTCTTAGCTGAGTTCCTTTACAGCTTCATGGAGTTGTTTCTTTACTTCAGTTGCTATAACTTCAGAAGTTTCAGGTGTGTGGCTTACATTGTTTTCTATGTCCATGTCTCCTAGGTTTGTTTGGGATGTGCTAGAGGTTTGAGATTGCATTTTGCTTCGTCATTTTATCATTTTCCTGTATTCCCCTGGGGCAGCCGAATGCAATGTCTCAGTTATTTCCTGGGTTTGAGGATGGCTGTCCGTACTGGAGGGAGTTTCCCCAGCTGGGTGGGGTTCATTAGCCAGGCGTTACCAGGTCCCCGGTGGCACTCAGAGGCTTCCAGAATGGGGGTAGTATGCTGGGCGAACCTTCAGCACACCCATATGGCACACCAAAGCTCCCCAGCTGCTTTAGATTGCGGGGCGGAGTCCTACCAGGTTCTGACTGGTGTACCAAGGCTGAATGGCTTAGTGGAGTACATTGTGCAGGCCTTCAGCTCACCCCATGCAGCTCACTGCAACTCCCCAGCTGCTTGGGATGGCTGGGTGGGGCCCTATCAGGTTCTGAGTGGCATACCAAGACTGAATGGCTAGGTAGAGTTTGCTGTGCAGGCCTTCAGCTTACACCAGTTGGTTCACAGAGGCTCCCCGGCTATTTGGAGTTATTGAGTGGGGCCCAACCAGGACGTGAGCCATGTACAAAGCTCCCTGGCTGTTGGGGGTCACTGGGCAGGGCCCTACCAGGCTCTGAGCAAGGTACCAAGGCTGCATGGCTAGGTGGATTATGCTGTGCAGGCCTTCAGCTCATGCCACAAGGCACACTGAAGCTCTGCAGCTGCTTGGGACAGCTGGGTCAAAGAATTTTAAAGACTCATTGATTTTTTAAAAATCCAGTTAAGCAGTGGCAAAACACATGAACAGAAATGTCATAGAAGAGTATGTATGAATGGCAATAAGCACATGAAAAGATGTTCAACATCTTTGACCATTAGAGAAATGAAAAGTAAAGCTGTAGTAAAGTATAACTACCCAGCTATCTGTGTGATTCAAAAATATTGGCATGCTAACTACTGGCAAGGATGAGGAACAACTACAGTGTATCTCATATGTAGCTAGTAGGAATGTAAAATGGTACAACAACTCTGGAAAAGAGCAGTTTTTTATTAGGTAAGCACGTGCTTACCACAGGACCAGCAATTGACTCTTGAACATTTATATTAGAGAAATGAAAGCATATGTTCACACAAAAACCTGTACATACATGAATGTTCATAACAGCTTTACTTGAAAGAGGCTGAAACCAAAACAACCCAAATATTCTTCATCAAATGAATGGATAAACCAAATACTATTTGGCTACACAAAAGAATGAACTATTGATACATTCAATAACTTCAGTGGATCTCAAGGATGTAATGCTGAGTGAAAAAAAAGTCAATCTCAGAAAGTTTTGTATCATGCAATTTTATTTATAAAAAATTTCAAAATGACAGAATTATAAAGACAAAATAGGTCAGTGTTTGCCAAGGGTTGGGATTGGGGATGTTGTGGGCATCAAAGTGTATAATGCAGCAGTACAATGGGAGGGTTTCTTTGTGTTGATAGAATGATTCTTTATCCTGATTGTGATGGTGATTATGCTAATCTCAATATATGATGAAATTTCAGAGTATGAAAAATTTGAATGAAGTGTGTTGTTTAGTGAATGCTCTGATACTCATCTCAATTTCCTCAATCTGAAAGGGTACTGTCACGTGAGATGTTATCACCAGGGATGCTGGGTCAAGGTACATGAGACTCCACTCTTTCTGCAACTTCTTGTGAGTCTAAAACTATTTCAAAATAAGAAGGATTTAAAAAAAAATTTAAGAGATTTACTCACAAAAACTTGGAAATAGCACAGAATATATCTCCAAGAAAGGTTAAAGTATCTTCATGGACCAGACCTACCCTATTACTAGTGTTTTTTTTTTTCTATGCTTATCATGACACACAGCAAGAACTTAATGAGCAGCTATAGGAAAAATGAATAACAGTGCAATGCTTGCCCTAGTCTGACTTCAAGGTAGGAAAAAGGAGCCCAGACCTAGGTCTTAGAGCTCAGGTTACTCCTGCCCCAGCCCTGCAGCCCTGGGCTTCTCGCTGGGCAGGTGCAGGAAAGCTCAGGTTTCCTGCAGCAGGAGATGAGTGACAGAGTTGGGGATTCCTGGAAGAGCCATAAGCAAGTGGGCAGGGGCTGATAGCCAAGACCAGGCTAGGGGACAGGACTTTCCCATGGTTCCAATTGATTTGGAAGATGACCCTTAAGAGATGCAACCCTTTTCTGGCAGGAGCTCTTTCTTCCTGTAAAATTAGGCTATGAGCACCTTAGCTTTAGCTTCCTGCCTGCAACTCTGAATTTTACTGCCCCCTTGGGACCCTCTTAGGTCTGAGTTTTAATCCCAAATGTGTGAATTCCTAGTTGTGTGGTCTTGAGACAAGGCCATTCACCTCCTGGAGCCTCAGTCATTGCATCTATAAATTGGGTATAATATTCCTTAACTTGCTAGACTTTTGTGCAGATATTGTGAGTTCATTCAGGTCAAGGGCTCCAGGCTAGGCATGTTGTTTTTGCTCAAGGAATACGATGCCTTTCACCTTCTTCTCTGCAATGTGCATCAGGTGCCAGTGGAGAAGCTGGCTTCATCATTCGGGATGGGTTTGTTTTACACACTGATCCACTCTGCTGACTGCTGCTTTGTATACAGCTGAAAGTAAGTTAAAACCAGAATCCAGGGCAATCTCAGAGGGATGTGGGAGTTTGTAAAGGGCAGCCAGTGAGGAAGCCAGTGAGGGTGTGACCAGGGCTTGGTAGTGTTGACAAAAGGCCATTCACTAGTGGTGAATCAGGCTGCCTGGGTTCAAATCCCAGCTCTGCTCTTTACCACCCACTTTGGGTACTTTGTTTAAGGTTTTAGAATCTCGTTGCCCCCAGTCTGAATCTAAAATGAGGACAAAAGCTCCTGAGTCACAGGACTATGTAAGATATATGTAACCTAGATGATAGATAGATAGATAGATAGATAGATAGATAGATCATGTCTATGAATGATCTCTACCACCTATCATGCATCCTGTGGGTGGTAAATGGCAGAATGACAGAGATAATTATTATTGACCATCAATACTATCTTTATCATGGCTGTGTGTGTCCACATGTAGAGAATGATATTATAGAGTTTGTAGGTATTTTTAGCTGCTGGAGCCTCCTCCTCCACTCTATGGCTGGCCAACTCTCCGAGCAGACCCGCAGCAGCTGACCCTGTGTGTGGTCCCCTGGCAGTATCCTCCAGGGAGGATAGAGGGCAGCTATCTGGGTTACCTGTAGCTTCACCAGACACATTCCCTGGAAACTAGGGCCCAGTGGCTTTGTCAGGCTAAGATAACATCTTCCATGTCCTCAGATACCCCGAGAGTCGGGTGGATGCCTGGGGATTGGTGGGGAGGGTGAAGGGAAAGTGCTTGTGATCAGTCAGCAGACCAGTGGGGAGGGGAGTGAAGTGTTCCAGAAGAGGAGCTGCCTGCTTGTGGACCCGAGTTGACATTGTCTCAGCCTCCCTCAGTCCTGCTTTCTGGGTCTTACAGAAAATACAAGACTGAAGAACCAGCAGAAACCTTGGAAGGCATTCAGTCTTAAGTCCTTATTTTCTGATGAGGAAACCAAAGCCTGTCACTATTAGGCATGTGTCTACACAGGCAAAAGCAAAGAGCCCCTGAAACCTGGTAGGCAGCCTCACAGCTGAGGGCTCCCCCGTCTCCTCTATCCTGCTGTGGTCAGATAAAACTGGACCAAGCCCTGCTTCTGCTGTTTCTGACTGTGGAAGGGAAGGCTGCAGAATGTACCTGTCTAGGCCTCCATTTCACCATCTATGAAATGGAACCATACCATGATCACACACTATTTCAAGGATGCAGGAAAACCTGGAAAATGTCTGGCAGAGCATGGAAGACTATGAAGATGTGCTGGCTTTAAGTCACCTAATAGCTTCCTGTGTGCCAGCTAGATGTATGGCATGGATTAACTCATGTTATTCTCCAAAACATCTCTTGAGGTGCATGCCTGTTAAAGCCCACTTCGGAGAAGGGGAAACAGAGGCACAGACACATTGGGCAACTCACTGCTTAGATCAGGGACCTTTGATTCTGAGTCAGTGCTTTTACAGGTGCTGCCAGGACACCCCAAGCCACAGAGATTAAAGCTGATTATCTGAGGGCGTGTCGTGGTGTGCAATATGCATTGGTTATTAGTAAAATGATAAGACTTAGAAAGCAGAAATCCTGAAGGTGGGATAGAAACTGAATCATTTTGATCAACCTGGGGCTTAGAACATGTGGGTTGGGGGATTCACCTTCATGAGCCAGGAGCCCACTGCTGGTATATAAGGGTAGGGAATCAGAGATGTGAAATGTCGTGCAGTGCACAGGACAGACCCAAAGAATTGTCCTTCTCCAAAGACCAGTAGCCTCTGACTGAGAAGACTATGCTTTATGAGTCATTCGGGGAGCAAGGGGCTGTCTTGTGAAGACAGACCGAAAGACAAGCCTCTGACCAGACAGGACATTTGTAGAGGTGAATCCAGGCACCTACAAACTTCAGGCAAAGCTTATGTGGCCCTAGGCTTCTCTTTAGTTATCTAGGAAAAGAATAAAAGGATAAATCAGTAAGATTCAATTAGGTCAGTGTTTCCCAAACTTTGGTGCATGGAAAAACACTTACCATTTTGATAGTTTTCTAGCTTAATGTGTATTAAGATAATAATTGGCAATAAGATCCGTGATTAAACAAATATTGTTACATTATTTAAAATGTATCTAAAAGAAGTACAGTTGTCCCATAGTACTCACAGAGGATTGCTTCCAGGATGCTCAAATCCCTTATACAAATTGGCACAGTGTTTGTATATGACATAGTCACACCCTTCTGTCTGCAAGGTGATTAAGCCATAATAGATTAATACCATTATAAAAGAGTGAGTGTATTAGTCAGATTTTCATTGCTGTGACCAAATACCTACGAAAGTCATCTTAGGAGTGAATTATTTTGGCTCACAGTTTCAGAGGTTTTAGCCCTTGGTAAGCTATCTCCAAGGTGCAAGGGCATGGGAGAGCAAAGCAAATTTGCTCAACTCATGGCAGTTAGGAAGCAGAGAGTGGGCTGGAAAAGACCCAAAGAGAAGGAAGAGGCTAGACACAGAAGATATCTGCAAACCTCCAACTGGGCCCCAACTACTAAGAACCCATTCAGAGGATTAACCCACTGATGAAGCTAGAGTCGTCATGATCCAAACACCTCTCTAGGCACTGCCTGTGATCTTTGCTGCATTGGCAATCAAGCCCTTAGTATTTGAGTCTTTTGGGGATACTTAATATTTAAACTATAACAGTGAGTTTGGTCTTTTTTGGTCCTTTTATGCTCTGCCTACTGTAAGTGAATATTTAGTGTTCCTCCCCTCCGGTGCCACCTTAGAATTAGAATTACCAGAGCTTCTAGTGCCTTATATTAGACTTTCCAATCCCCATACATGGACTCACAAGTACACCTTAGTTCCCTGACTTACCTAAGCCTATCACCATGCAGGGGCTCAGAGTCTGATCTGGGAAAAGTCCATGATGAATGCACAGTAAGCATTAGCCATTATTACTGCTGGTTTGATGTGTTACCAAAGTTTATGTGTTGGAAACTTAATTGCTAAAGCAACAATGTTGAGAGATGGGACCTTTTAAAGGTGATCAGGCCTTGAGGGCTCTGCCCTCAAGAATGAATGGATGCCATTATTTTGGGAGTGGGTTAATGATCTAGGAAGTGGGTTCCCAATAAAATGATGAGTTCAGCCCCCTTCTCTCTGAACCTTTCTCCTTCTACCATGGCCTAGCACAACAAAAAGGCCTTCACAAGAAACAATCTTGGACAAATAAGTTTCTGTTCATTATAAATCACCCAGTCTCAGCTATTCTGTCTTAGCAGCATAAAACAGATGAAGGTAACTATCATTATCTGATGCTCTGGAACAGCACCCCCCCCGCCAAGGAAAAAACTCTCCAAAACACTGTCTAGAAGTTAGTAGCAGCAGTTCCCTTGTTATTATCCCTAGTGAGTCCTCAAAAGTTCTCTTTTTCTGTATCTCCCTCTTTCCTTCCTTCTCTCCCTCCTTCCTTCCCTCTCCCTTTCTCTCCCAACCCCCTTCTTTCCCCGAGACTATAGAAATCTGGCTTTTTGTGTGAAATTTTCTGACGTTTTAATGTTAGAAACTAACTAAGATTTTTAAAAAGAAAATATACCACAATTGAGGTCAAACACAACCCATCTGCAGAGCAGATGTGACCAGCAGGCCACCAGTTTGTCTTGGAGTTATTCAAGCTTGGGTTTATGTCTCGTCTCTGTCACTTATGAGTTCTGTGACCATGTCATGATTGGAAGCTTGTGTGTCCTCTTCTGCAGAAGGGCAATAGTAATCCCAACTTGTCTGATGGAGTTTGACTGATGACTCATGTACAGCAGTGGTCATAATTGCTGGCACTCGACAGATGATAGGTCACTGTTATTATTATGGTAATGACATTAAATGAAATAAGGACTCTGGTAGGCAGAGATTTTTAAGGGAGACTGATTATTTTGAGCTTGTCAGGTTTTAAGTATTGAAAGGACACAAATGGAGCTGCCCAGAGGCAACTGGACATAGGAATGGGAACTGTAGCTTTTCCTATGGGAGAGGGATGTCTCTTCCATGAAGAGTGCCTCTTCCCATAGAAGTAAGATGTCCTTTTTACCTTTTATATGTCTTTATGAGTTCCAAAAGTTCATGGGCTTCTGGACACCACTTCCATATTGGATGCTTATAGTCAATCCATGGAAAATTGTACAATTCCCTACAATGGCTGCTATTCTGCTGAAAGATAACCTAGAGTGATAAAGTCAAAGCAGGGCTAGTTCTTGAGAAACTTTACAATGAGAGGCAGGAGAGGCAATGGAGGCAGCAGGCAGAAACCATCTCCTTAGGAGCTCAACTGTTGTCAACAAGCATTTCCTGAGAGTTCTTCTAAGGCATAAGGAACCATGGTCTCACGGGAAGAACCATTATTCAGTTAAAAGATACAAGCTCTCACTGCTGCTTTGCTTTGCATTTTGTCTGTGTCTTTGGCCAAGTCACTCTGTCTCTCGACCTAAGACCACTATTTGTAAAGCAGGAATGTCAGGCTGTACATTCACTGTCTACAGCCACAATAACAATGGGTGACAGAATAACAAAGGGCCACAGCAACAATGAGTGACAGGAGTTCATTCTCTCACAGTTGTGGAGACAAGGTCAAAGGGTCTAAGATCAAAGGATCAGCAGAGTTGGTTTCTCCTAAGGCCTCTCACCTTGGCTTGCAGATGCTGCCTTCTCCCTCTGTCTTTACATGATGTTTGTGTGTCTGTGTCTATCTTTTTTTATACAGACATCAGTCATATTAGATTAAGGCCCAACCTAAAGACATCATGTTACTTTAATTACCTCTTAGAGACCTTATGTCCAAATGCAGTATAGTTCTGAGGTACTGGAAACCATGACTTCAAGTATGAGTTCTGAAGGGGCAAAATTTAGACCATGACACCCCAGGTCAGCATTTTCCAAAGTATGGCCTCTTGCTACTACTGGGATTGACGTAATCTCAAACACAGAAATGAGCCTTGAAGAACAATCCATTCTTCTGAGTACCCAGAGAACTGGCAACTGCTGTGCCTTTAATATCTTTCTGACAGCTACCAGTGCAAATGGAGTGCAGGCCTCAGGCACAAATCCTTATGGGACAACCATCTCTGTACTAGCTACGTATTGCTATGTAATAAATTGCCTCTAAACTTGGTAGCTTAAAAAATACATATTTGTGTGCCACAGTTTCTGTGGGTCAGGAACTCAGGAGCAGTTTAGATGGACAGTTCTAGTGCTAGTCTCTTGTGAGGTCATGATCTGACTGAGGCTAGTGGCTTTACCTCAAAGGTGTTTCAAAGTGGTGCTGGTTATTTTCAGAATTCTCAGGTTTCTCTACAGGTTTCTTGAGTGTAGCCACAACATGGTGACTGGTCTCCTCCAGAATGAGCAAGATAGCAAAGAAGACATGTCTTCTGTTTTATGTACCACGCTTGGAAGTCACATGCCATCAACTTCATAGCATCCTATTAGGAGGTTGGAATAGACAGATACAAAATAGGGCATATTTATTTATTTAGGGATTTTTTTCAGACAGGGTCTCACTATGAGGTCCAGGATGGCCTCAAATTCACAGCAATCCTCCTGCCTCCTCCTTCCCAGTGCTGAAGTTGCAGGTGTGCACCACCACGCCCGGCCTAGGATGTATTTATTGTGAAGGGAACTATACAAAGTCATAAATATCAGGAAATAAGGATCATTATGGACCATCTTAGAGACTGGCACACTAGAAACTCATATTTTTTATTTTCTGATTAGCTATTTTTGTTTAACTTATTTCTACTTGTATATACAAAAATACTTGTTACCTTTCTCTGCACTTTTAATTTACAAGTGATGTTCTATATTATTATATAACTTACTTTTTTCACTCAACAACATTTTTGATGTCTGTTATCAATTTTTGCTATAAATCATTAATTATCAATACCAAAAAATTTGATTGAAATACACTGCTTTAAATTTTAAATATATAAGTTGTATGCATATTAATCCATTTTCCTATTAATAGTCATCTAGCTTGTTTCCATTGTTTTGCTCTTATAACAATGATTGCAAATACTTGAACATGTCCTAGTAGAGGACAGATCATGAGAAGAGAAAATTCTGGGTTATGGGATATGTGTATGTTTTTTGATAGATGGGACCAGCTGCTTTTTAGAATAGTCATACTGATTTATACTCCCATCCACCAAATAAAGAGTGTTTTCGTATGTCCACAACATTGCAACCTTTTGATGTTGCCAGACATTTGAATTTTTACCACTTAGTAAGTAGAGAAATAGTATCTTATTGCTTTACTGATTTTCAACTGTGGCAAAAACTACATTAAATAAATTTTTCTCAACTTAACCTTTTTAAAATTAATTTTATGGCACATCTTTTGACATACATAACAATCACATTCATCATCAAGAATTTGTACCTGTACATAATATATCTTAAGTTTTTCTCCACTCCCCTCCCTTTGCTTCAATCCTTCTTCCCTTCCCCATTTACAAAACTTTGTTTCTATTGTTTTTCTTTCCATTCTTTTTAATATTTTTCCCTCTTCCCTTTCTTCTTTTTCCCCTCCCTTCTCGCTTGTTCCCCTTCCCATTTGAACATTTTCTTCCTTCTTCCCAATAGCTAGCCTCCGTTTTGGTACTTATTTACCCTTTAGGTTTCTCACACAAGAGAAACAATATGATATTTAAACATGTATGTCTGATTTATTTCACTTAAAATTATATTCTCAAGGTACATCCATTTACTTAAAAATGTCTCAAGTTTATCTTTCTTTATGGCAGAGTAGTACTCCATTGTATATAAAAATCACATTTTCTTCATTCATTCATTGAGGGCCATATGGGCTGTTTTCAAGATTTAGCTATTATAAATTGTGCTGCGGTAAACATGAGTGAGCATATAGTATCACTGTGGAATGATGCTTTTAAGTCTTTTGGGAAGATACCTAGAAGGGAATAGCTGGATCAGTTCTTTGAGTAATTCCCATACTGATTCCCATAGTGATTGCACTAGTTTACACTCCCACCAACAGAGGAGAAAGGTTCCTTTTCCCCCACAGCCTTGTCACATTTGTTATTGGTTCATTTCTTGGTGAAAGTAATTTTTTATGGAGTGAGATGGAATATCAGGGTTGTTTTAATTTGCATTTCTCAAATAACAAATGATGTTAAACATTTTTTCATATATTAATTTGCTGTTCATATTTCTTCACCTGAGAAGTGTCTATTCATTTCAGATGCACATTTTTGGACTGAGTCTTTAAATTTGGGGGATGCCTGATTTTTTTGAGTTCTTTATGTATGCTAGATAGTAGTCCTTTGTCTGTGAAATAGCTGGTAAAATACTTTTCCCATTTTTTAGATTGTCTCGTCACTGTATTGATGGTTTCTTTTACTATGCAAAAGCTTTTTAATTTTATGCAATTCCAGTTGTTGACTTTGTAATATTTCCTGTGTGATCAGGGTTTTGTTCATAAAGTCTTTGCCTCCACCTATGTCTTTAAGAGTTTTGCTTCGTCTGTCTTGCAGCAGATTAAGTGTTCCTGTTTTAGTATTTAGATTTTTGACCTATTTCAATTTCAGTTTAGTGCATGGTGAGTGATATGGGTCTAGGTTTAATCTTTGGCATGTGGAAAGCCATTTTCTCCATCACCATTTATTAAAGAGGCAATCTTTCTTCTAGTGGTGATGTTTGACCCCTTTTCAAAGATAAGACATCTGTTTCTGCATCTTTTGTTCTGTTCCATTGATTCTCAGGTCTGTTTTTGTTTGTTTGTTTGTTTTGTTTCATTTTGCCTGTACTATGCTGTTTTTATCACAGTCACTTTATAGTATAATTTCAAGTCATGAATTGTGATGTTCCCTGACTTGGCTTTGTTACCCAGAATTGCTTTTGCTATTCTGGGTCTCTTCTGATTCCACATGAATTTTAGTTTTGTTTTCTCTAATTCTGTGAGGTATACTATTGGAATTTTGATCAGGATTGCATGAAATCTGTTTAACAACTTTGGAAGTATGGCCATTTCCACTACATTGGTCCTGCCTATCCAAGAATAAGGGATATCTTTCCATTTTCTGATATCCTCTTTAATCTCCTTTTTCAGAGTTCTGCAATTTTTGATGTAAAGGTTTTTGACTTCCTTTGTTACACTGATTCGTAAGTATTCAATTTGTCTTGATGCTAAAAGGTTCAGCTTAACCATATTTAAAGGGCCCAGTTCAGCCGGGCGTGGTGGCGCACGCCTTTAATCCCAGCACTCGGGAGGCTGAGGTAGGCGGAGCATTGTGAGTTCGAGGCCGGCTTGGGCTACAACGCGAGTGTAAGGCCGGCCTGAGCTACATAGTGAGCGTAAGGCCGGCCTGAGCTACATAATGCGACCCTGCCTCAAAAAAACCAGGGCCGGGAGTTTGGCTCAGTGCCTTAAACGCCTGCCCTGGCAGGCGCGGGGTTGTGAGTCCAATCCCTGGTGCCACAAAAAAATAAATAAATAAAAAAAAAAAAAAATAAAGGGCCCAGTTCAGTAGTGCTAATTACATTCACATTGCTGTGTAACAGATCTCTCAAACTTTTTGGCCTTGCAAAACTGAAATTCCACACCCATTCAACAACTCCATTTTCCTGCTCCCCAGGTCCTGGCGATCACAATTTTCCTGATTTATGAGTTTGACTACTTTAGATACTTCATATAAGTGGAATCATACAATACACATTGTCATTTGCATTTGGCTAATTTTGTTAGCATAAGGTTCTCAAGTATATCTATATTGTTTGTGACAGGATTTCCTTTTTTTTTTTTTTTGAAGTTGGAGAATATTTCATTGTATGCACATACTACATTTTCTTTATCCATTTATCTATAGATAGGCATTTGGCTTGTTTCCCTACCTCAGCTATTATGAATAATGCTGCTATAAATATAAACACAGGTGTACAGATTTCTTTCAGTTCTTTTGGCTATATATCCAAAAGCAGAATTGCTGGATCATATGGTTATTCTATTTTTAATTTTTTGACGAACCTCTACACTGCTTTCCATAGCACTGCAACATTTTACATTCCATCAACACAGGACAAGAATTCTAATTTCTTCACATGCTCACCAACACTTATTATTTTCTGTTATTGTTTTCAGTGACCATTCAATATTTAAATTTTATACCTCACTGAGTACCAGCAAGGTTGGGCATTCTTACACAGTCCCACTTCAGTTCTAGGAAAATTATAGTTCTGGAAAATTAAATTGCTTTCCCAAAGCACAGGACTAGTTAGTAATGGTGGAGCTAAAGCAGAAGGTGGGATGTGCAGTCCAGAAAGCCACGCCTTCCTTGCAGTTCTTCTTTCAGAAAATAGGCGAGGGGGAAAGTGCAGCTCTGAGCTTCTGAATTCCTGCCTGTTATACTCCAGACAAGAAGGGATCTATGAGGCATTGTTGTTTTTGGACCTGCAGGCCAAGTGGCCCTTACCTCCACCTAGAAGGAAGCTGTGTCCAAGCTAATACCCTTGACGGGAAATGTGTGCCCAGAAGATTAGCTCCATTGTGTGGGGCTGGATGCTTTCCACCGGCTTTGTTTATAGGACAAATTGTTTTTGCGAAGTTGTTTGCTCCGGTAAGTCTCCGAGCTCTTGAGAGGCCTGGCCATGGACAAGGTCAGGTTTACGGGTAGCCCGGAGCGTGGGCAGGAAAGGTCTACAAAGGAACAGATCCCCAGGGAGACTTCTAGAGCTCCCTCAAAGAGCAAAATCATAGCTCTATCTTATTTTATTTTATTTTAAAAATTGGATACGCAATGGGGTATTGAACTTTTCTTTCCTCTTGGCTGTGGGTGCTGATATTTTTTGCTTTACTGTCCGCATTCCATGTCAGCTCACCTCTGTACACTTCCATAAGTGTTGCTGGGATTTTGAGGCATTTCTTGGTTTTGTTTTTATAATTCTTCTTGCCAGAAGCATCATGCACCTAACAGTGCAAGGTCTCATAAGCCCATTTGTTCCAAATCAATTAGCAAATGGGGCCTGGAGTGCACAAGGTGAACACTCCCCACTCGGAGGCCACAAGACATCTCTCCTCGGGTGGTCTCAGCACTGTGGTCCTGTGACGGAGAACACATTGTGTCTGGCATGTAGTGTGGATGCCAGCTGCTAACATGTGCTCTCTCTTCATTGTTCTATCTTCCTTCCTAACCACCCACCCAGCCAGCCTATCCCATCACCCAGAGTTTCCTACCATTCCCAAACCTCAAAAATTTAGGCCAGCTGGTCTGACAAACAAGAATGTCAAAATAAGGAAGAAGTAACAAGTTTCTTACTTTTGCTGAACCTCAGCTTTCTTACCTGCACAGTGGCGTGATAAGACCACACTGGCTCCTGAATTTTGAGGTAATTGAGTATGTTACTAACTAAAGCACTTAATGCAATGCCAGTTAGCTGGGAAGCACTAAATAAATGAGTCTTATTATCATATTAATAGCAACTTGGGCAAGACCCCATGCTATAGATACAGGAAGATGCCATGAGACATAAATTTATGTCTAAGAATTCAAGGTCAAGTGACACAATATGAGGATTAGGATATAGAGTTTGGCAATACAGAGGAGCACAGAGTAGTATTACCAACTGACAGTATCAGGGAAGTCTTCCTGAAGGAGGTGACATCTAAAAATTGAGACTGAAAAATGCCTACCTCTGCTCTTTAGGTGATTCCATCAAAAGCAGACCAGAGCTTCATGTGCTGCCATTTGGGGTCCATGGCTCCTGTAGTCTCTGGAAAAGCCTTCAATCATTCATTCATGAATTCATTCATTTAACCAATCTATGCTTAATAAATACGTATTATTGACAAATGAACTTCAAGCATTAAAATGAGGCCTGATTCTTTCTAATCACCAAGCCACCACTAAAGTCCAAGGGGCTGCAGTGTTGAACCTTGAAAGCATCTTTGGGAAGACAGAAGGATGGAAAAGAGGATATATTGTGAGATTCTATGTCTAATGTGTGACTTTTATCATGCTCCTTCATGGCGCCAATCCACAGCTATCTTTGTAATGTTTGGCAGTGGCCTTCATTCCCTTTTTAAAAGATACAATATTGAGGCTTGGAGACAGTAAGTCCTTTCTATGATGCCTTCTACCTTATTGCTTGCAAAATCTGGAGGAAGCGGGAATGTGCCCCAGCATAACAAAATGTGAACACACACTCTCTCTGCATCCCAAGTATGCAAAGCAAAGGTTGCTTCTAGATGTTCCAAACATTTCCTAATATTCCCACCATGAGTAATGCTAGGCTGCAAGGGACTAGGAGCATGTAAGTGAGTGTCATCCTCATGTTCCCTTGGTTTGAGAGGATTTTTCACCTGAATACTACATTGTTGCTAAAGTCTTTCTCCTCCTCTGCCTTAACAAGGTGGCATTAGGGAGTATGAAAGGGAGCCCAATGCATCAGGATCCTGCAGTCCCCTGCTAATGTCTGTGACAAGTGGTCTCTTTCCCCTTTTCACTGTCCCAGCATGTTACAGTGGTTAGGTTAAAAAGTGCTGACTCCTAGAACTATGATGATGAGTCATTCCTCTCCAGGCACCTTTTGGCTGACTAGTTCTATCTTTCCAGTGCTGAATTTCCCTATGGGGACTCTTGGCCACATTAGATTTGTTCTTGGTCATCTCTGTTCACTTTGTAGCTCTTGGCCTCAGGGCCACTTCACTCCTTCCACAGCAGCTCCCATTAGTCTCACTACCACCATCAGCTTCTTTCTATATCCCTCCGTAGGGTGCATGGAATCTTCTGGAAACTTTTATATGCAAAACTCAAGTCTTCCGTCTGCTTAACCATACTGTAAGCTCATTTTATTTTGATATTGTCTCTTTCCTGAATCTTATGTGGAAATTATGCAAAACTTTCTCTGCTTTTGACTTTCCCACACTCTAATATGCTTCTCCTATGAGTCCTGCCTGGATAGGCAACTGACAGCTTCTACCTCCCCACCTTTCTCCCCCTCTCCATCTGCATTCTGCACTCCACAGGCTCTACCAGGCTAGCCTTATAAGTGGAGAAGGAGCTGACCCAAGAAAGGAAACCACCTTATCAGGACACTATCAACCTCAGTTTGCCGAACTGTAAATCTGGGTCTACATGAACCTCTACCTCACTGATTTGTAAGAAATAAATGAGATAATGCATTGGTGTGTCCACTAGCACGTGTGTCTGGAAGCTAAGAGTAAAATTGCAGTGCCAATTTTATTTGGAAATATTTGTTCTTTGGCACCACCCTGAATAAAATTGAGTTTTTTGTTAGTAAGGAAGAATAGGGAAATTGGCATTAAGTAGATCTAGAAAGTGGTCTTAACCATGGTTAGTTAAGTGGTCCCAGCATAGTGCCTAGTACAGAGTAAATACTGGAAAATATTAGTAGCATAATACTGAACACAAAGTAACTCACATTAAATCTAAAAATTTGGATATCTACTTGGTGGAAAGGCAATTAGATAAGAAAGAATATGGAATCCCTTGAGATCACCAAATTTTAATCTTTTCTGCCCAGCAGTACTTACTGTTACCTACCAGATCCCCCTCTACATGGCACATAAGTAGATCCTTAATAAATATTGAGTAGCTAGGTGTGGTGCCAAATGTCTGCAATCCCAGCACTCAGGAGGCTGAGGCAGGAGGATGGCTATGAGTTTGAGGTGGCCTGGGCTATATAGTGAGTTCAAGGCCAGCCTTAACTATACAGTGAGACCCTATCTCTAAATAAATAAATAAATAAATATTTGTTGAGCAAATGAATTGCTAACTCTCTTGGGCTCTGGTGGGCCCTAGCACCCCCCGCCACCACCACATGTTGAATCTCTGTTCCTATAACTTTCACTTGACCTCTGACTGGCTTCTGTTGACCGCTGGTTGCAAAGCACAGTTCTGTCCTTCCCACAGTGTACAACAGCAAAACTGCATATTAGATTTCATGTAAAGCATTTCTTGGCCTGTGCTTTGAAATACATCAGGCTTTATTCACCCTACCCTTTTTCATGTGCAATATCTGTCCTCCTCTCCACCCCCTGGAGGTGCTAATCCAGAAGCTCACTGTAAATGGTGTGCATTTCCCCTAACTGCCCTGGTCACATTTCTTAATCAATAGCCAAACTTGTCAGCACCAAGTAAACACAGCTTTGATTTGAAGAGAATGAGGAAGCCAAAGGACACTGCTGCAAAAGCACACAAAGAATGAATCCACTCTTCCAAAAAATTAATTAGGTCATTAAGTCAACAAATGATAGCAATTCTCTGAGCAATGATTACGTGCCAAGAACTCCTTTAAATGCTATAAACGTATTGACTCTAATTTAATCCTTACAAGCTTTCAAGGGGCTAGAATGATCCTTACTTTTATTTGTATTAGTATATGTTTGCAGTATGTAATGAATGCGTTCATCATGGGGAGTTGGTACATGTACATAACACATCTTAATTTTTTTTATCCTTTTCTCATCTCCCTCATCTTTCCATCTCTTAGTCACCTTCCCTTTTGCAAAACATCTATGTCCCTGTTTCCTATTATCTACTTTCATTTTACTCTTCAATTCATTTATATTTTGAGCTTCTCATATTAGAGAAACCATGCAATATTTAAAAAACATTATATTCCCAAGATTCATCCATTTTTCTACAAATGACTCTATCTTTCTTTATTGCAGAATAGTAAATACCATTTTTTTTATTCATTCATTCATTCATGGACATACAGGCTGCTTTCAAGATTTAGCTATTATGAGTTGTATCACCATAAACATGAGTATGCATGTATCACTGGAATATGACATGTTTTATGCACAAGGGAACTAGAGAACATGTAGGTCAGTAGATACGAAACGTGCAGAAATATGCACAATTGTTATATTTTTATTTATGTTTATATATTTATTCTTATGTTTCAATTAAAATTTATATATATATATATATACACACACATACTGCAAGCAGCAAAATTTGCACAGTAATTTTAAATACTATTTCAGTTACAGATAGTTTTAGCAACAAGTACTAGATAACCTGGTTATAGTAACTGTTGGTTTTTCATTGCTGTGAAAAAATACCTCAGACAAAGAATTTAAAAGGAGGAAATGTTTATTTTGGCTCATGGTTTCAGGCTATTGTTGCTCGGTTCTGCTGTTGTCAGCCTGTGGAGCATCATGGTGGCAAAGCAGTGGTGGAATAAATCTGCTTACCTCATGGCATCCAGGAAGCAGAGAAAGGGCCAGGAGCAAAATATACTCTTGGACATGGTGGAGCCTCCCTCTAATTCCAGTGCTCTGGGAGACTGAGGCAGAAAGATGGCGAGTTTGAGCCCAGCCTGGGCAATTTAGCGATTGAATGAGATCTTGTCTCAAAATATAAATAAATAAATAAAGTTATAACTCAGTGTGAAGGTCCTGGGTTTAATCCAAAATAAATAAATAAACAAACAAATATTAAAAATAAATAAATAAGAGAAGACAAAACAAATCCAGTGAAGGCCTACCTCCTGCTACACCCTACAGCCTGAAGTTTGTACCATCTTCCAACAATACCACCAGCCAGCAAACAAGCCTTCAACATGCGAAACTTCAGGGAACCTCTCAGATCTAGACTTTATCACTAACTCAAACCCTAGGGGCTTATACTTCTCCTTGGAGCTGAAGGTAATAGGATGCTTGTGTATTTCTAAAGTTCAAGGGTCTGACATTTTCATGGTCCTTCCCTGTGGTCCAAGTTGCTTTCCTCAACATCTCTGTTGTTCAGCAGGAAGATGAGGAAGGGAAAGGGGTAGACCTGTATCAGGCTGATTTCTGCAACTCTCAAGGCCAAATCTGAGTCTGATGGCCCCTTCTGCATGGATGGTCATCAAGAAGAAAGACAAGTGACAGTGGAGGTCAGGTCAGTTGATCAAAAAATGTCTTCAGTAGACAGTGTTATAAAAGAAATCACACAGGGTGATGGGATAGATGGCTCCTGTATAGAAAATGACTAGAGAGGAGGTAACTTTGAACAGAGATTTGGTGACCAGGAGACAGTCCTGCAACAATCTGGGACAGAGCCTTTTGTACAGAAGACATCACAGTGCAGAGACACTCATTTGGAAATAAGCATTCAGAGATCTTAGGAGAGGAGGAAATCTAGGATGGCTGGAGCCTGAGAACAGTAAGAAACAACAAATTAAGGCCAAAGGAGATAGGAACTAGATCATGCAGAGGCTTTAGGGCCCATAAGGAGTTTGGATTTTATTTGGTTCTAAGTGTGGTAAGAAGGCACTGGAGGCTTTTAATCAGGATCATGGCATGATTGCATTCACATTTTAAAAATAATTATTCAGGCAGAAGAGCTGTTTTAGAAGTCATGAGGCTTATGGAGACTTAATTCGAGGCAACGTAATAGTTTTTCCAATGTAATATTTTTTCTGCCTCTTGGACATCTCTTGCCCCCTTTTTATTTGAGGACAGCTCCTGGGGAATGGGACTGTGCCCTGCTCTTCTGTATCCCCAGAATGTCTCACAGGGCCAAGCACGGGGCAGTACTTGGTAAACATCACTTGAGCTAAACTGGACGGAGGGAAGCACTCTGCTCCAAGATCCTCGAGTTGCTGTCGCTTACACTCCATTAAGGTTTGGCCAGATCAGTGACTCCCAGGAAGTGTCTGGCAATGTCTGAAGACATATTTCATTGTCATAACTAGATAGAGAGATGAGAAATGCTTCTGACATCTACTGGGTAGAGGCCAGGGATGCTGCTAAACATCCTACAATACACAGGACATTCTCACAACACAGATTTATCCTGTCTGTCCATAGAGCTGGGGTTGAGAAAATCTGCACTAGATGTACATGCGTATTCTATTATTTCCCTAAATTAATTTACCTTTTTACATGGAAAAAAACCCAAAATATTACTTCCGCAAATAAGAAACCAATGTCATTTATCATAATCAGAAGCTAATAAGAAGACAGATCCTCAGGAAACAAAAATCTAGTACATTCTAGATGAATATTGCTACTTATTCAAGGCCTTGAGCCTCAATCTTAATTTCTGTTTGTTAAAAACAGAGTTGGGTCAATGTCATGAGATTCTAAGACTGAGAAATTATTCCAAATTGGACAAGTATAAAGAGAAATGACAGACAAATGTAGTATGATACTGGATGGATCATGAAGCAGAAACAATAAAAATTATGGACATGACTTCATTGAGACAATTAGCAAACTTTATGTATAGATTGTGTATTATTAGATAATAACATGATATTAATATTTAATTTCCTAAAGTTGGTAGCCATATTATGGTTATTTAAGGGAATGTACTTATTCTTAGGAAATAACATTAAAGTATTTGGGAATAAAAGATTATAATATTGCCAACTTATTCTAAAATGTTTTCGTAAAAAGTATATGTAACATCCATGTGCATATATACACACAAATATATCCAGATAAAGAGGGACACACGTTAAGAGAGAAGGCAAAGGTGGCCATAATGAAAAGGTAAGTCTAGTACATAAAAGAGATTATTGTACTGTTCTTGTAACTTTTCTGTAGTCTTGAGTTTTTCCAAAATAAAGATTAAAGGTAAACAAACAAAAACCTCTCATGTCACAAATCTTAAAGTTTGTAGGAGCTCAGGAGAGTTTCAGCTGTTAAGTGGTTTCTAATGAATGCTTCATACTTTACTCCCAAAATATTTATGAATTTAAATGTCTACCAAATGGGAAAATGTATCCTCTATGCCATCATATATATAGCTAAAACTGCCAAATCAATTGAAGAATCCTACTAGAATTGGGGTTTTTCTTAGGGGGAGGTGGTTGTACTGGGCACCACATACCTGTAGAGTCTATAGAGCTGTGGTTGTCTGTATCCAAAGGGGAATATGTTCCAGCTTGTAAATCTAAGGCTGTAATGTTCCCAAAAGGTGATAATTAAGAGATAGGAATGGTATGAGAGAGGTATTAAAGGTAGACTATCCACAAAAGACTTTCTTATGCAAAAAAACTGAAAGCAAATGGAAGGGGAGAGTGGTTTTCTCACTGTGATTACATGCATCCAAACTTCTCAGTGGCCTTTGCCAGCTCACCAGCTTTCTGCTTCTCTTCAATCTTGTGGAAGCACTAGCTGTGAGATTCAGCTTCTCCAGTTACAAAGTGGACATAACATAGCTTAAGCCTGGTACCAATTCAGGGGCAGGTCTTCCTGACCTTGAAGATCTCTAGATAATACTGGTGTGACTCTCCACCCTCACCAGCATTCCATGCCCTGGGGAAATTCCAATGCCCATACAAAGATGTCATCAAATTCCTAAGACCTTACGTTCTCACAACACCTAGGGCTCAATTTCCTCTTGTTTCAGCTGACTTCTTGTTTCCCGTCTGACTCTTGTGGCAACTTACTAGTCTTTACTCTTGCAGGAATTCAGTCCATTGCTGTGATTTCCAACATAGGCAAAGACAAATATGTGCCCAAACACCCAGATGCACATGGCACAAAGACACACCCTAAAAATAAACACAGGAAGGCATACAGACCCAGAGACGGACGGATACATACACACCAGAGATATACTCATACAGACACGAATACATAGAGATACAGACATACACAAATGCACACAGACACACAGACAGACACAGAGACAGATGGTCTTACACAGGCACTATATAGATGTACAGACACATAAGAAAATATACATGCACAGATATATAGACACATACAGACGCATACATATAGATACATAGACACACATATAGATACATAGACACACACATATAAATACATAGACACACACAGATACACATTCAGAGCCACATACACACAGGCAGGCTTGTGTGTATGGCAGACTTTACAAGGGCCTAGAGATCTGGAAGGAGTTTTCAATGCAAACTACTTATACATGAGTATTAGGAATCTTGCTTCAAAACCCCCTAAGCATGCTTCCCCTCCCATCTTCTTTTTCTTTGTCCCAAAATATTCTCCTCCACATTTTTTTTTTCTTCCAAGAACCATTCATTTTTTTCAATTCCCTCATGTCAAACTCTGCTATGGCCTGTCCTTTGCATACCTCTCCTCTCACGAACACACTCTGCTAAGAAACACTCTCAGACCTGGCCTCCACTCACTTGTCAAATTTTGCAAGGAAGAAAGAGCACTAGAGAGATTTATTTCCCTATATATATGAAGTATGTCACACAGCCTTAAAATGCTGGTGTGGCTGTACTCTACCATATCATTATTTACTGAGGGTTTTGAATTGGTGCTGGTGTTTCATTCTTTCTCTGCCTAGAAGCCTTGTTGGGAGGACTACCTAAAACATGGTAATAGTATTAGCTGCAGTGGTGGTATGTGTCCAGATTTCTAAATCGACTAATGACCTCACATTCATGGCAGTTGGCATCGCAGCTTCTTGAACACATGGCTGTGGTTGGGATGTGGCTTGAGTGTTTCCCAAAGGTGATGGAAGATTGATCCCATTTGGTGGTTTTGAGGGGGAGGCACCTTTAAGAGGTGGAGCCTGCTGGGCACGATGGTGCACACTTGTAATCTCAGTACTAGGAGACTGAGGCAAGAGAATAACTGTGAGTTCAAGGCCAGCCTGAATTGCACAATAAGACCATGCCCCCCCAAAAAAAATTAGAAAGAGGTGGGGCCTAATGGGAGACAATTAGGTCACTGGTGATGCTGCCCTAGGAAAAGATTAATGTGGTTCTCACAAAAGTTCAGTTAATCTCAAGATATTGAGTTATTATAAAAAGAGCAAGGCTGACCCTTGAATCTCCCCGGCTTCTTGTCTCACTGTGACTGCTCTCTCCCTTTACATGCATTCTCATCATGATACCACCCACCATGCTGTGACATAGCTGGTAGATTCTTACCAGAGGCTGAACAGATGAAGCTTCCTGATTTTGGACTTTCACCCTCTGATACTGTAAGCTGAATGAATCTCTTTTCTTTACAAAGTACCCAGTCTCTGGTATTTCGTTTTAGCAATGGGAGATGGGCTAAGATACATACCTAGTTCTTTCCTGACTCAGTGTTTTGTACATGATATTCTCTCTGCTGGAGTTTTCCTTCAACTCTTGATGTGTTGAGCACTTTCTCATTCTTTAGGTTTCAACCATAACACCATCATCTTAGAAATGCTTTTTCTGACCTCTTCATTGATTTCCTTCATGGTATTTTTTATAGCTCAATGATTAAATGACTTTTTTTGCACTTCTCTTTGGTCTGTTTTCCTTAGAAAGCTCCACAAGGACAACAGCCATGTCTGTGTATTTACCTCTATATCCTCAGAGCCCAGAACACAGCTTAATAATCATGTGTTGTTGAATGAAGACATTTAATCTCCTTAAATTCTTCCCCAAGGAATGGATTGTTCTAGAGGGACTTACTTCATAGACCCGTTTTTAGAAAGAATGATTTTCAGGTTCACATCACTCCTAGAAAACCTTATAAGCAATAAATAGGTAAATTCAGCATCTCATCTTAAAAGCAATTTGTATTTCAAAATAATCTCAGACTGACAACAAACGCAAGAGCACAATATTCTGATAGACAATTCACTTGACCTCCCCTAATGCTGGTATTTTTTATAACTATAGTACAATGATCAAAACAAACTGAGAAGTTAACACAGGAATGCTATTAACTAATCTAAACATTTTATTCAAGTTTCACCTATTTTTCCTGAGGTCCTGTTTCTGTCCAGGATCTCACATTGCATGCAATCATCATGTTCCCATAGTCTTTTCCAACCTGTAACAATTCTTCATCTTTCCTTGCCATTTTATGAGCCTCCATTTGGGTTGGTATTTCTTATAGTCAAGCAGGAGTTATAGGTTTGGGAGAAGATGTCCCAGAGGTAAAGGATTCTTCTCATCAAAATCATACCAGGGCAGTATATTGATGTGACTTACTGGTAGTGATTTTTAATGTAGTACTTGTTGGATTTCTTCACTACAAAGTTACTAATTTCCCATTTGTGATTAACAAGTATCTTAAAAGAGATAACTCTAGACTATCCTATTTCTCCTCAAACTTTTGCTTATTTAAATTTGAGCATCCATCCATGATCTTACCCTTAACAATAACCACTGTGGTCCTGTAATGGGGATTTTTTTTTTATCTCATTTCTTTCTTCACTTATTATTGTGATTCCTCTTTAAGTGAAGGATCCTTCCCTACCGAACTCTTGAGCTCATTTCCTTCCTTCCTTCCTCTCCATATGGTTTCATGAGTTCCTATTTTATTCTGTGGTTTATAGTCTGATACCATAGTTATTTTGTTTCTCACATTGTTTCTGCTTTCGCTATTGAGAACTCTTCCAGTTTGGCTCCTGTATCCTTTTCAAAAGCCACCACCCCTCCATTTCTTTTTGAACAACTCTCTGTTTTCTGGCACCACAAGGTATTCCAGTGTCATTTTGCTATTTCCTTGCTCCAACTCTGGAAGCAACTACTTCTCTAAGGAGACTTGGATTCTTTTTATAGGGGAATGGTATTTAGAAACCAACATCTGAGTAGAAGGTGTGCTCAGTGCTACTGGAAGCTCTTGCTTTTAGGCCCTCTTGGTGTTCAGAACTTGGAAGCATATTGTGTATGTATACTAAGCCATGCTTGTACGTACATCTGTATCTTTTTCTTCTCTTTCTTCTTCCTTTCCATCTTTCCTCCTTCCCTCCCTCCCTTTTTTCCCTTTCTCTCTCCCTTCCTTTTTCTTTCTTTCCTCTTCTCTGTGAAAATCTTTATACTAAACTACTGATTTCAATTTGTCTCTACAGGGTTCATTCTAGCATTCTGTTTCCTTACTTAAAATTCTGTTTTTGTTTTTAATTGAAGGGCTAGTGCTTAAATCTTGATAAAGTAGGAAAATATTCTCTTTTTGTGCTGGCCTTTTTCCCTTCCCCTGGAAATGACTGAGATAAAAACCCAACACTGAACACTAGATGCTGCCATCAGAAGCTACACAAAAGAGAATGCAGTTGATTTCATGGTCCTGCTCAGTGCAAAAAGCACTAATCCTACACTTGATTCTTTATCAACAGTGGGATGCAGGAGGGTCAGCCCAGGCCCTGGAATGTGAGCTCATTGTTCCAGCCAAATGAGTCAGATGAAATGGGAATGAAAATTTACTTGAGCACTTGTGTGTCACCATGGTTCTAAAGACCAAAAAGAAGCTTATTTTTCACTCCAGTCCTCTGGAGAAAACTCACCCTGTGGGCCTCTTGCTTTGACTGTTGGCCTCTCTCATGGAGGCACCTTGCCTCTTGTCAGCTGTCTTTTCATCCCCTTGTTGATTTCTGGTCTCCCCCTCCCAGTAAACCTGCTGTTTCTTTCTCTCTCTCTTTCTTTTCAGTACTGAAAACTGAACCCAACGCTTTTGCACTTAGCTACATCCCAGCCTCACTTTTTACATTTTTATTTTGAGATAGGGTCTTGCTAAGTTGCTAAATCACCCATGCTAGGTCCAAACTTCCACTCATTCTGCTGCAGTTTCCCAGAGTGCTCTGGGTACAGGCCTGTACGGCCGTATCCAGCTTCCCCCTTCCTTCTGATTTTCCACCCTTATTTCCCTTTCCACAGATAATTTCAACCTCAAAATGGGTCCTACCACAAACTTCTCAGACTCAGTCTTCGGAATCTTTTCAATCAGAAAAGCCACACTTGCATTTTCTTTTATTTTGTTATCTGAGGTTTGGTTTTTCTCTTAAGTTCCCTGCTCTAACACGCCTGGTGTGGGGAAATTTTTTGCTTTTCCATCCTTTCGTAACAGTGTAGACTTGTTCAGCATAAAACCTCAAGTAATGCTCCACCAAAAACTCAAATTTTGCCTACCGCATTCCGGATATGTGAAGATAAGTAAGGATGGGTCACATTTGCTCACTTTAATGGCCTAGACAGCACTATTATTCCAAACTCAAATGCCTGATTCTTTGAGGTCCTCTTGGGAAGGAAGAAAATAAACCTATTCCAATTAATCCTTTTAGTGTTATCAACAATTCCAGAATCCCACCTGCCTGTTTGATTGAGATCCTGCTACTGCCGTAGGGAGAGGTAGAGCTACCTTCTGCAGGAGCCTAGGCTAACCATAAATGAACTCAGGATACCCTGCAGGGAGGAGATGTCAAGTCAGTGAGAGTATTTTCTTAACTGTATCCAGAAAGCTTCAGCAGAATTGTTTTGGCAACTACAAACTTCCTGAGGATCTTCTGGGCAGCTTCCTTGGGGTACCAGGGTGCTAAATCATTGCTGGGGCATGAATCCACCACAAGACAATGAAGAACTCTTCGAGAATTCCAAGAATACTATCCATTTCTTGGAAGGCATGTTTAACAAAATCATACAAGGTTTGTGGGAAGAGAGGGAGAATGTGGTAATAATATTAATGATGAGTACCTATGGAGACATGCAGTAGTAGGAGGAATTATTGTTGTAATGAGAAGACGATGACAGTGAAAGTGGTTGGAATTTCATTTAATTCTCCCTTATAAGCCAGTCAATGATTTAAGTTTGTACCTTACTGAATTCTTATGATAACTGTGTGAGGTTTTAACTATCACTAGTCCTATTTGATGTCTGAAAAACAGAGGTTCATAGAGATAAAGGATAGTATGGTGGAGGCAAAGCTACAAGGTAGCAAAACTAGATGAAAACCCAAAATGACTTTTTGTAAATATTTCACTGTGTGGCTTTAATGGTGGAATCTGGCCATAGAGCTTCAATTTTGCTAAATTTTCAGGTGGCTGCGACTGTTGCTTTAGCACAAGTGTTCCCAGTGCTTATCACATGACCCAGAAAAAGGAGGCTGAGGCTCCACCCTCTACATGGCTGCCATCTAATGGTGGAGGCACCCAGTCACCAAGTACTGTGCAGGGCTGTGCTATGGGGGATGGTCGCAGGCCCAGGGAGTGGTCATCAAGCCAGTGTTCAGGGATCTGGCAGGGGTTAGGAGACAGGCAGTGAGAATAGAGGGAAGGCATGCTGTAAAGATGGCGTGATGCCCACAATGACAAGCAGCTTGATGTGGCTAGAAGACAGAGTTCAAGGTGAAGGGAGAGATAAGAGCTAGAACTAGAGAGAGAAAGAGAAATAAGGGCCTTGCATGAACCAGGTAAAGCCTTGGACTCTAGTTTCAGAAAGACCTGTGTCTGAATTCCAGTTCGGTCACATACTACGTGACCTTGGACTGTACTTTATGACTTTCTAAGATTCAACTTTCATATATGGAAAATAGAGGTGATAATGCTATGTTAGTTTGATAGCCTGTGTACCTGGTCTTGAGCCACAAAGTTGGTGAACGGATTTGCCAAGATATACATCTACTTTCTATTACATGTAAAGCTTCATTATTTGTAAAACACCTGTATTTTCTTACTTAATTTTGTATGTTCATTTAGAACATACAAAATTAATTTTACAAATGACAAAAATCTGATTGCATTATGATATTTCTATCTTTGTACCTGTCTTCCTCATCAGATGTGGCCCTCAACATTAGGGACCATATTCTACTCTACCATCACAAGTTGGGATTATAGCTCTGCAGGTGTCTTAGGCTTGTTAGTGACTCAGAAGGGTGGAGAGCACTAGAAAACTCCGGAGGTCTGAGTCCCATCCCAGATGTATTGAATTGGTATCTTCAGAACTGCTGTGTGGGTTTTCCCTCTTGTTTAGCTATACAAATCAAGGAGTAAAATATATATATATATATATATATATATATATATATATATATATATATATAATCAGCCCTTGGTGAACATAGGCCATTGGTTACTGGACCCCCCTCCCCATGGACTCCAAAATCTAGCAATGCTCCAATCTTTTATATAAATTGGTGTAGTATTTGCATGTAATTTTTGTACATTCTTTTGTGTATTTTAAACTTTATTTTCTGTTTATACATGTTCAGTATAGATGCAAGTTTTTTTTTAAGTCAGTTTTTGGTTGAATCAATAAATGCAAAACCTGGTAACTGTATCAGTCAGGATAGAGTAGGGCATGCTACAACTCTCAACCTCCAAATGTAATGGCTTAAAACCACAAAGGTTTATGTTTTACTCACAGAATATGTCCATGTTAGATTGGATGGTGGCTATGCTCAATACAGCAACCATCACCCAAGCACTGCTATTTGCCCTGGCAGCCAGCCAGAGCTCTGGTAGGTCTTACAGAGGCATGAAATACTTTGGCTAGGAAGTGACACATATCCCCGCCATTTACTCTGGCTAGGACCAATCACATTACCCAATCCAAGTGGACCAAAAAGAACAATGCTACATGTGGCCAGAAGGTGCGTAGCCAGAGGTGATTACTAAAACAGCACAAGTGACTACCAGACTTTGTGAAGTGGGCATCATGAATTTTATTTCACAGTGAGACTTAAGAAAGGTACTCAAGACCAGATAGCAAATAAGGAGCTGGATTAAGATTTCTTATTTTACCCTTCTGGCTCAAAGCCATACTTTAAAAAAATGCTTAACAAGGCTAGATGGTGCATGGCTTTAAACTTAGTGGTTAAAATCCTGGAATCTGGATGGCTTCCAGACCTCTGGCTCTACCAAGATGTGTGAGCTGCGCAAATAAAAGACCACTTTAGGCCCACACAGGAGATAGTCAAGGGATGAAAGGGGTCACAGAAGGATGCGTTTTCTAGAATGAAGTGTTTGGAGCCAGGTAGAACTTACCTGAGTAGCATAGATAGGGAGGAAGGAAGGGTGTAAAGGTTGTACAGGACCTGCACTACAGGCACAGCCAAGGGAGTATGCATGTTTATTTTCTATAAACTGCTGCCTTCCGCTCTGTATCACTGTGAATGTTTGGAGTACAAGAACAGGGAAGCCAGCTGAAGTTGGTTTAGCCACATGCATTAGCTCAAGGAGGGAGATTCCAGGGCCTTGTAGGTCTGGAGTCGGTCCAGCAGCAGGATCCTTTGGCTTTTCTACTCTGTTCTCTGCCATACAGGCACTATCTTATGGCTGTTTCCCATAGCAGCTGTGGGCAAAGCCATTGATGACAGCAGAGATTCCAGGTAAAGGAGAGATTGTATGCTGGTTCACTGGGGCTCTCTCTGGTAGTAGTAAATGTTTCCCTTCCCATCAACCCTAGCAAACCTCTCTGCATGTCTTCTCCCTCTAATTAATTAGCATTGGCCTGTGAGGTTTCAGGATTCTTGGGTGGAAATGCCAGCTACTTTAAACAAAAGGGAGAGTGCCGTAGAGGATGTTAGGTATCCCACAGAATCATTGGGAGGGCTGGAGAAGAGAATTGGAGGGTAAGTTTCTAGGAAAAATGCCCCAAACCACACAGCAGCTTTGCCAAACGAACTAACCACCACTCTGTCTTTGCTGCCCTGAAGCTCTGGATGCCAAGAACTTGCCCTTCCTGCAACCACTGCTGCCGTCAGCACAGGGCCACTTCTCCCTCAGGAGCGCGGCCCTGCAACCGCCATCCCCAAAGTCACATCAACAGAACAGGCTCATGCCAGGATTCAGCCTCATGAGGCCTCTCCGACTGGCAGGGCCTGCATCATATTCCTTGACCTAGTTGCAAAGGAAGCAGGAATTTGCATCTTTATATCTATTTTGGGGTACAGAGACTTATGATAGAAGATTTTTTCACATACAGATAAGCTATAGCTGTGACAGTTGTCTATGACAGCATGCCCACCTCTAATCAAGCATGTGGGCAGAGGTAGAAGGATTCTGTAATGTGCTTGGATTAACCAGTAGGGAAAGTAGACATCTGGGGATCAGTGGCTTCAGCCACAAACCCTATGTTTTGGCTTGGTTCTCTCCTTTCCAGTGTCACCATGTGTTCAGGTTGCACACATAACTTAAGGAGCCTCCAAAGGTCCGTCCTGCCCTTGCAACCACAAACACTGTTTCTTGCTGATTCATCCATGTCACCCCTGACTCCAGAATGTGGTTCTCTCTCCCCTTTGCTAATTTAGCTCTAATGCAGAACTCACTTCAAACAAGTTCTTTTCTACCCTTGCATCCATTCATTGGGAGGTGGCCATTTGCTCTTTTTTTCCCCCCTTTTTTTCTACTTATTACATTTCAATGCTTATTGGTCCAATTATTTGACTACTATCTGTCTTCCTCTAGGCTATTCATGTGATGAGAGGACAAAGTATGACGGTTTTGCTCCTAGCCACTAACATATTACCTGGGACTTACGTGCTTAATACATTTTATTGAAAGAATAAGCATTGAACAAATCCCATTATAGGCATTTACAAAATTCATCTTGGATCAAAAGGCATTTTATGTCTTATACTCAGACTATACCATGTACCCTAAACCCTTAGGTGTGTATAGATTAAAATCACTCCATTTTTAAAATTTTTTGTCAAATACGACCCTCATGGATCTTGCTATGCCCAGCTCTTTCCTATAAGGAAATCAGTGCTATTAATGGGAACATGTGATACACCACAGTTGAAACCTGAATTTGTGGTACCAAACCTTGCCGCTGGTTATGATATCACTGTGGTGTTAATAACTCTCAACCTTGCGGTAGTTCTCTTAAGAAATTGTAACTAATTTTTTCTTTGGTTTCGTTTTGCTTATGGAGGAACTTTCAGAGTCAAATCTTTTAAAAAATCTTTTTTGGGTGGATTTCCCTATATAAGGGGAGCTCTTTACGAAATAGGCTGCTACTATCCAAGAAAATTGGAAGGCAAGAACTTTGAGGGAGTGATCTTGATTAGGAAGAATTGCTGCGGTAATTTTGTCCATTAAAAAAGTACTATTTTCATTGTGCTGGAAACTAAATTTTATTCCCACGGCTGAGCACACCTTCCATGTGATTTGGAATTTATATCGGGGGATGAGGAATGAATAAATATCACAGAGACTTATCCATGGTAATAGCTATAATTTACCAAAGCACTCGGCATGCGGTAAGCACTCAATGACTGGTACTATGATTGCCGTCGCTGGGGTCAGCGCCGTCCAGAAGTACTGAGGTCTAGGGCCGCGAGCATGCGCATGCGCGGCCGGCTAACCAGGTGAGAGGGAGGCAGTCGCCTCGCACCTGGGGTTTAACCCTTCGCGGTCACGGGGGTTGTGTGGAATTGATACAGAGGCAGGGATAGGAGAGGGGAGGCAAGTCGCGAAAACCAGCAGGCCCGACCCAGCAGTCGGGTGGGCGGTGTCTGCGGAGCGCGTCCAGCGGGCTCTAGATCGGGGTCGCTCACACCGCGGGGAGGGTGGGGGAGCGCGAAGCGGAGCGCAGTCTCGCGAGATCTCGCGGCGGCGGCTGCGGCGGCGGCGGCGGCGGCTGGGAGGTGAGCAGCGGGCGGCGGCGGCGTTGTCGGCGGCGGTTAGGGGCTGAAGAGGGTGAGAGCAGCGGAGGCCGAGACCGAGGCCTGGGGAGCAGGGCGGGCGAGCGGGCACCTCAAGTCCTCACGGACTGCCTTAGCCCACCCCGCGGGTGCTGCCTGGTCCGCGCCGTCCCGGGACCCGCGCGCGGCGGGGCGGGGCGGCCGGGGCCGCGGTGCCGCCTGGGCCAGTTCTGCTCGCTGCGGGTCCCTGCGTTGGGGGCGATCTCCGCGGCCACCTTGGTTTCCACGGCGGCGGAGGTCGCGCTGCTGGCCGCGGTAGCCCCGCGTACGGAGCCTCCGCTGCGTGCCCGGCGCCTCGCTCGCGCGCCTCACGCTGGGCTGCACTGAGAGGTGGGGCGCCCTGTCCCGAGTCACCCTGTGGGGGACGCGGTGGGCGCGCCCCTTCCTCGTCTCCCATCCTTCTTCCAACCCTGCGCGCAGTGCTTTCCCTGTGGTTCCGGTTTGCGGGTTGCTGCAGAGAGGGTGTCAGGGATCCCCTTAAAAGTGGATGCAAGATGGCCTGCGAGTTTCCTGGGAGAGGGTCTTCCCACAGCTTTTGTCCGACTCCCGGAAGGTCTTCGGCCCCTGAACATTCAACAACCATGGTTTGGCCCTGTGTGGGAACGGAGGTGGCCTTAGAGCGACTGGTGTGCGCAAGGGGTGGGGTGTCAGGCCGAATGAAGTGGATTCTGGGAGTCCAGTACTTGCCTTAGGCAAATGAAACTTTAAAAAAAAAAGTTTTGAATCTTGCTGAAGCACATGATTCCACTTTTGGAACAGTGGTTGTCAATCCTAGAATCAAGGGCCCTCACCTCTGTGGCAAACTTGTATCAAAGCCAGCTTTGCTACCCTGAAGTGAAATTCATAAATAATGTAATCTACCTACATATATAATTGAAAGTCAGTATGATGGCTTCATTTCAATGATCTCAAGAGCATAAAACTTCTTTAAAAAAAGCAAAGGGGCAGAGTACGTTACATAGTTACTACATTTTATATAAAAAGTATATATACAGTAAAATGGCAGTGGTTTGTACCTACACAAACAGTGGACACCTATGAGAATGGTGGGACCCAACACAGTTGGAAATCAGATTTCCCAAAATGTAACTTGTATAATTTTAGTTTTTGAATCATATAAACATTTTATTTGTATAAAAAGAATTTTTAAATGTTAAAGAAAGTACCTACAGAAAGAAGAGAAAGAGAACTACCTATAAACCGTTAAAATCTAACAAACATTAAAAGGAAGCTTATCTGACGTTAGATACTAAAAAGCACTCGTACTGTGGTCATCATTAAAACTTGTATATCCCACAATGTAAGCGCTGTGTAAATAGTTATACTATATTCTTTAGGGTATAATGACAAGGACAAAAACTTGTACAGACACAGTTTTTAAAAAATTATTTTCAGATGACGGTTGACTGACATTAAAGGTAGGGAGAACTGACTAATGTATGAGAGTACCTGTGTCTCCCGAGCCTTTTCAACAAGCTGTATTTACCAACCTGTGTAAGTTTGTAACAATTGCAGATGTGAGAAATGCCAGCCTAGTGTACTTTAAATGTACATGGCTTTCATTGTGAATGAGGCTGAACATCTTTTCTTATGTGAAAGACCAGTTGTATTTCTTTTTCTATTAACTGTGCAGTTTATACATTTTTCTTTTGGATTACTTTTTTCTGGTCAACTTTTAGAAATTAATAAATTGGAGAGTTGAGTCTTTTGGATGTAAGTTGCAGTTTCCTCCAGTTTGTCACTTGCTTTTCATTTATCTTCATGTGTTTTGGTATACAGAAGACTTAATATTTTTCTTTAAATTTTGTGTGTTGTATTAATCTTTTATGTGCTGAATTTTGAGTCACTGGAAGGCCTCTGATTTTTGGCATATGCCCATTTCTCTCTCTTTTTTTTTTTTTTGTACCAGGACTCAAACTCAGGACCTTGCGCTTGCCAGGCAGGCACTTGTGCTGCTGAGCTATATCCCTGGCCCATCTCTATTCTTTTTATATCTGATTTATTTCACTTAAATCTTTTTCATTCACTTATATGTGGATATTTAGAGTTTTTTTTTATTAGTGCGTATTTGCAGTACATATTTAATACATGTCAGTACATATTTGCAGTACATAATTTATTGTGAGGCCTTGGCACGTACATAGCTATGTTTTCTTTTAGTACGTGTATAGCTTCACTTTTGCACTTACGTCTTTGATCCGTTTAGAATTTATTCTGTTTAGAAGGTGTTTAGAATGATGCGTAAATTTAACTTTTTCCACCTGGTTAAGTGGTTGTTTTTACACATGTGTTTTAGAACCCATTTTTTTTTTTTTTGAAACAAGGTCTCACTGTGTAGTTCAGACTGGTCTTGAACTCACTGTGGAGCCCAGATTGGCCTTGAATTTGCAGCAGTCCTGCTTCAGCCTCCCAAGTGCTGGGATTACAGGTGTGTGCCACCATGCCTGAGCACACCTTTGAGTAGACCTTCACTGTATGTGTTGTGAACTTCTGGATGTATTGGAGTACATCTCTGGGCTTCATTTTTTGTTTCACTAGTTGTTCTAGTCATATTCCATTGTTACATTATTGGTTTTATAAAATGTTTTAATGTCTTTTTAAACTAGTTTTTCATTTTCTTGGCAATTCTTGCTTATTTTTTCCATATGAATTTTAGAACTATTTTGTCCAGTTCTGGTGGGAAAAAAACTAAAAAAAAGTCAAGATTGTATTAAATGTATATACTTAAAAGCCGGCCGTGGTGGCTCTTGCCTGTAATCCCAGCACTCAGTAGGCTGAGGCAGGAGGATCCTTGTGAGTTTGAGACCAGCCTGGGCTACAAAGTGAGCTCAAGGCCAACCTGAATGGTATAATGAGACCCAGCCTCAAAAAAAAAAAAAAAAAAAAAAAAAAAGGTATATACTTAAGATCTATTTCTATTCTCCAAGCCTCAGTCTCCTAATCTATAAAAAGAATAATACTGTCTTTTTAAGAAGTTTGGAGGAGTAAAGAGAAAATATGTGAAACCACTTGATGTCTCTTCCACGACCATGTGCTGAGGTTGCTCTTCCCTTTTTTCTACTCCTCCCCTCTCACTTTTAAGGGAGGGAAAATGCAGTGAAGAAAACTATAGAAACATACTAGAATTAAAATTAAAACTAAGCTCTTACTTTGAGCAGGAAATTCAGTGTATATAAGTACGGAGGACAAACTCAGCCTGATACACAAGGCTCCTCCTTCTTTCTGGTTTGCTATTTACTCCTTTCTTGAATGCACCCTAACAGTGTTATTTAGCATGCCTCAGAGGTGCTGGGTTTTCCCTTAGCACCATCCCTTTCACCTATAATGTTCTGCATCCTAGTTCTGCCAGCTAAGTACTATCCCCAGCTCAATGGAAACTAGTACCATATCTGTTGGAGTAAGTAGTTTGTCTGTGTTGCCCCTTGGGCCTCAATAGACTAAAAACTGTGAGGAGAAAAACTTGTGTTTCTCCTGCACTGTAAAGAATACCCGGTACCCAGCAAAATACCTGACAAAGAATACAAATTCAGATGTTTGCTAAACAAATGAAGATTTGATTTTGATCTTATTTTGCCTTATATGTCTTATCTTATCCATTACACTCATCTCATCAGTTACTCTGTTTACCTCTGAAGAAATGCATGTGCCCCTTTTCAATATTATAAATAATAAGCATAATAAATAGTGGATGGATATGGTAAGAGGCAGAATTTGTTTTTATTGTATTAAAGGTTATAGTGAGAATAACAACATTTATTATGTTCCATGAACTGTTACAGAGTCACTTATGTGGATTGTCTCATGTAACCATCAGCAATCCTTAATTGGTATTATTATTATGCATATGGGAGACAGGCCTTTGGAGGTGAGGTGACTGGCCCAGTGTTAGACCAATAGGAAGTGGTAGTGCTGGAATTCAAGTGGAGTTACTCTTGAGTTCCATACCCTACTCAAATCTGCTACAGTGCTCTAAGCTTCTTTACTGACTAAAGTCCCTGGACAGTTTAGGAAAGGTTTTAATTACATTCTTAACTTTCTACTTCCCAGCATCCTGTTTTAGCAATTTCTGATTTGTTCTTTCTGATTTATCTCACACTTTTATGTTCTTCAGAAGGCTGTCCCTCACCATCCTTACTGGCATGTAGTAGGTGTTCAATGAAAAGTAATTTCTACTTTTTTTCCCTCTAGGTTCGTAATAACGGTGCTAAGAAAGAGAATGTAAGAAGGGAAAACTAAATATTTTTACTGAGGTAAGTTTTTTTGCAGTTTATTTTTTTTTCATTTTCTCTAAAAAAATTATAGCGTGCTTTCTGAAGGTGTAAAAAGGAGATTGTTAGCTGGGTATGGTGGCTCATGCTTTTAATCCCAGCACTCAGGAGGCTGAGGTAGGAGGAGCGTTGTGAGTTCGAGGCCGGCTTGGGCTACAATGTGAGCAAGGCCGGCCTGAACTACATAGTGTGACCCTGTCTCAAAAAAAATAGAGCCTGAGTTTGGTTCAGTGGTTTAAGTGCCTGCTGGGCAGGCACGACGTTGCAAGTTCGAGCCCCTGTACTGCCCCCCCGCCCCCAAAAAAGGAGCTTGTTTTAGGAGTATTTGAGTTCATGGAACTTACAGGTTATAAGGTAGATGGCAGGAATGTGGGCTGTTTGCTAAGGTCGTTTGATTTTTCCTACTTTTTTTGAACCTAATCGTTGCATTAATCTTACTGTTTTAGAACATGTACTGACAAGGAGATTCAGCAGATAGAATCAAATCCATAGGAGTTGAAAAGATTTAAAGCCATTTTAGTAAGATAGTAGTAGCACTTTTCCTTAAGTAAATATGTGCTGGTTTTTATTATAATGAGAAAAATTTCCATCAGTATAGAAAAACATAGTGACAAAAGTATTCAACTCTTGCTACCAAGAAATGGGTACCATTAATATTTTGGTGAACATAATTTTTGGGAATTTGTCAGTAAATACGAAAGTATTTATATTCAAGGTTTTAAATGAATGGTGTCTTTATATAAAACTGTATGATCTTTTTAATGTATGTTTTGCACATCTGTGTATGTGAATTGGTGAAGACATACATAATCTTGCAGGACAATTTTATTGGCTATGTAATATTCCATTGTTTAAAGGCACTATATTTTAACTATTCCTTTGATGACTATTTAGGTTGTTTATTGTTTTTCTTCCTTGTGGGTAATGGTGTACTGATTATTGTGTACTCATTCATTTATCTTCTTAGAGGTAGAACTGCTGGGTCAATGATCATCCATTTTAGATGTTGATAAATAACAGCCTGTCTGTTTTAACTGTAAAGATTACTCTTAGAGTACAGTAGCATTGTCTTTTCCATCTCATTGCCCACACTGGATTTTGTTAATTTTTTAAATCTGTCAATCCAGTGGTGGAAAAAAAAAAGTATCTTTTTTAGATAGCAGATTTTTTATTAAAACTTTTATGTTTTCAAAGACGTCTTTCATTTGATATTCTTACTAACATAAAGAATTTGCGTATTGAGAATGTATCTGTGGTTCTTGTGTATAGGTAAGACACTCTTGGACTTTAAATGGAATGAAAACATTAAAATATATTGAATTCCTTGTTTTTAGGTCTTTTATCTTGATTCATTACAAATACTTAAAATTTGTTAATGAACCAGCTAAAACAGTTTTGAGGACACAATTTTCCTTTGCAAAGAGCAATACTTCTGTGTTTTATTCACTTAAATGTCAAAAAGAAATTTCTTAACATCTTTTAAACATGTATACCAACTGCTAAATGGCATGCAGAGTATGGTTTCCATATGTGGGTAATATGTGATGGTAGCAAATTATATGAACTATGTGAATATGCATTCATGTGTAAATATGCGTATTTTATGTTGAATCTCTTCTGTCCAAAGGATTTTATGACTTCATGATATGAATGTGATCTTTAATTTTATGTTTACTTTAATTTTTATTTCAAATAAGAGTTACACAAGGAGGATTTCATGTGAAGCAGGCATCTACTTTGTCATTGACTTACTGTTTGTTCTTTGACTTAAAAGGCCAATTAAAATTCACCTTTTTCCTATATATAAAATGTATTGTCTTAAGATACCACTTGCCTTTCCATGCATGCTTTTCTTTTCTCTCCAAATTAACATTGTTTTCTGAATACTCTGTGGGAGGGACCCTTGGTTCAACTGGTGTTTTACTCAATAGTTTCCATCCAGCAACTGATAAAATACCTGGCATATACATGATAGATGCCCATATCATTTTTAAAGGATTGAATAGTTGATATGTATTGTCGAAAGTTAAAATTAAGCTATAAAAGAGAAGTGCCTTAAATTTGAACTTGGAGGGGAAAACTTGCATGTGATTTTTATATGCACCTAGATCTAGACATGCATAATTATGATGATACTGCCATAATATTGTATGAAATTTTGTTTGGAATTTTGATTTGAACTATATCTCATTTACTGTTTTTACAATCGCATAAATTACCATGTTTTAAATTTACTTATTTTTTTTTGTTGTTGTTGTTAAGGGCAAAGTGAATGTCCAGAACTAAGTAGGATATAGATCATATGTAAAGCTTTTATTTATGTTTCAAAGTATAGACATGGACAGTTTTTACATGTTCTCAATACTTTAAATCATAGCAGAGAGAGATTGAGCTATATTTTAATTGTACAGTATAGGTTAACATTGTTAAAAATATTCTGAAAGGTAGGCATGGTGGCACATACCTGTAATCCCAGATACTCTGGAGACTGAAACAGGAGGACTGCAAATTTGGGGCCATCCTTGGCAATGTAGCAAGGCCCTGTCTCAAAATAAAAAGGCTCGGGATGTAGCTCAGTAGTAGTAGGCCTAGCAGGTATGAAGCCCAGGGTTCAGTCCCTAGTACTACAGTGAATGAATGAATGAGCTTGCCAGCCATTAAGTGCAATGGATAAATCTTTATCCTGGTTCCTGTTTGTGAACCTTTTCTGACTCCTAAACTGATTTTTCACAGCCAAAGTAAACAATTGTCTGAAAGATTTGAGCAGTGTTTCAGTCTGGTGTTTCATATAGATTATTTCCATTGGAATATGGGATTCTAAAGAATGCATGTACTAGGTGTGCCTTTTGTTTTTGGTTTGTTTTTTGGTGCTGCGATTGAACCCAGGAACTTACACTTATAGGCAAGCATCTACCACTGAGCTACATAGCAACACTTTTGTAATAAACAGTCCAAAGTTAAACTAAGGCCGACTTAAAATGACTGATTCTTCACTAGGAGGCCTACATTAATGAAGTTTCCCTGGACTTTTCCTCTGATATCTTACTGTGGCTAATGATCTAATTGTATTTTCTTTTTCCTGAAACACTGACATTCTAGGTCAATGATGGGGAGCCTTTTAGAAGCTGAGTGGCCAAGCTGCAACCCAAAGCCCACTTATTTATTGCAAAGTATCAACACTGCAATTAAACCTGAATAATGAGGTTTTAGTTTAGGGAAAAAAAAAATTTGCACATTAACATTTTATACAAACAGCTTTTTACTGAAAGGTAAAAGTTGGCATTTGGTGTGCTTTCGCATAGTCAGTGTGATCTTTGCTGTTGTATGCATGTTGATAATTTGTCAAATCTTGACTGGGGTAACTTGGCTCACATGCTGACAGAGAGGGCTTTGTGTGCCTGCTCCAGCTCACATGCCAAAGGTTTGCTATCACTGTTCTAGATTCTTAAATCTGTTTTCTGAAATAGTATTGAAAATTGGCTTCTATGATACCTTTCATTTTACTGATGAATCAATTTATGTCATTATGTGCTTTAAAACCCTGATTATTTTAGAAATACTGGAAAGTGAGGAATTACTACTAGTAGTTAAAACAGACGTCTTAATTAAAATTAAGGCTTTAGCTGGGTGTGGTGGCGCACGCCTTTAATCCCAGCACTCAGGAGGCTGAGGTAGGCGGAGCGTTGTGAGTTCGAGGCCAGTTTGGGCTACAATGCGAGTGCAAGGCCGGTCTGAGCTACATAGTGTGACCCTGTCTCAAAAAACCAGGGCCAGTATCTGTGCACCTATGTTTATAGCAACCCAATTTGTAATAGCCAGATCTTGGAAACAACCCAAGTGCCCATCAATCAAAGAATGGATAAAAAAGATGTGGTATTTTTTTACGATGGAGTACTACTCAGCTATTAAGAAAGATTGCATTGAGACTTTTATAAGTAAATGGTCACGGCTTGAGACCATACTCATAAGTGAGATAAATCAAACCCACATGTGTAAATACCGTATTGTCTCCCTAGTGTAAAAAACTGAATAAATATATATGATCCAAAATCTATAATAAATACTAGGTAAGGGGAAAAACAGCTCGAAGAGCAAAAGTAATTGGGAAGGGAAAAGGGGGAAAGAAGGAAGGGAAAAGGAAAAGATATAAATCTGTATATATGTATATGTAAGATAACTAAAACGAACACACTGCTGAATGTATTCATTATTGATGAAGAACAATTAATACTCATGTGATTAGATCAGTTTTACATGTCTCTATCTATTAATGTAAACAACCATTTTGAAGATAACGTTACACAATATTGCAACCATTGTCAAATTTCTATCCTGTTTTGTAAACTTGTAATGTTACTGTCGTGTATTTACTCTAGTCGTTTGTTTGTCTGTTTTGTTTTTTGTCTTTGTTATATATGTCTTTTTTTTTTTCCCTCTCTTAAATTAAAAAAAAAAAAAAAAAAAAAAAAAAAAAATTAAGGCTTTATCATTTATATCTCCTATTTTTAAAACTTGTATGCTAGATTTAAACAGATTTCAAGTCTTTGTTGCATATTTAATGGGTTTGAATTTTGTACATTTGTAACACTCTCTTCCTATTTTAGGCATAAAACTTAAAGTTCACTGCCAGAGTAAGTGGTCATTTGTTTGGAAAATTGGGTAGAGAAAAGTTGATGAAGAACAATTAATACTCATGTGATTAGATCAATTTTACATGTCTCTATCTATTAATGTAAACAACCATTTTTAAGATAATGTTACACAATATTGCAACCATTGTCTTTGTGGCTATAGAGTGTTTAGATGAAACTTTTTTACAATTGGAGTGAAAATTTGGAACTGCAGAAGATGGAAAGAAACTTTTAAGTGTTTTAATACAACAGTGTAGACTAGTTCTAAAGCAGAACCAACACTCAGGACTTACTTCTGTAGAATCTGTAACTGATTTGGTGTCTTCTAGGATATTACTAAGCATGGAGTTTTGGAAAGAGGGAGGGAAGAACAGTAGCTCTGGGCCACAAGTCCATGAGGAACTTGATGCTCAGTGAAATTCCTTAGGAATATCTCTAAGCTCTGAATGTTTCCTCCTCCCTGAAATTTTCTTGCATTTCTCTGGAAGCTTTGTCTAGTGTGGTATGAAGGAAATTTGTCTGGAAGTAGGCAAAAAGAGTCTGACTATGACTGTAGAGTGTAAGTACTATCTTTCAGTAGGCATTTAACGCAGGAATATGGCTGAAAGCTATCATTTTCTCCCATCATAGCTAAGCTATATAATCAAATTTCACACAAAATTTCCATCCTTTAGTTTGTTTAGAGAGGACGTGTAGATCAAAGTGAAGGTTAAGTGTTTGTATATGTTAACCCTGGTAAGTTTTGTTTTAAATATATTTCAGTCTATTATAATGTAACAAAGTTTTTTAGTCAGAATGTTCTAGCAGCCATCATTCAAACGTTAATTACTGTCAGTGGGAAAGGATATCCTCCCACACCTTTTCTGGAGTGCTTAAAACCATCCCACTTCCTTTTTTCTTTTACCTTAAGAACTGATTACTGACACTTGGGAATTATAATCAGATTGCATCAATCTTTCTCGAAAGGTTACCAATTATTACACTACAAAATATGCATTTCTCCCCTAATAGTGTTTCTTTCGGTGTGTCTCTCTCAGTTCAGTGCTTTTAAATACCTCCTAGAAGAATGAATGCTTTGTATCATACCCTGATTTAATGCATTTGAAAGAAACTTTATTGATGAAGTTCTTACCTTCAAATCTGGGGGAAGGAAGAAAGGGTGAGATTATTTAATACAAAATCTTTTTTTTTTTTGGTATTGGGGATCGAACTCATGACCTTGTACTTATCAGGCATGCGCTGGAGCCCCTGATCTAAATCCCTGGCTCAATCTTCATAGGATCGTTTGCCTGTGTTTAGATGTCCCTGATATAGAAGATTGGCTGATGTCAAATACTTATGCTCTAATATAGGCTCCAAGACCAGTATTTACTGTGAAGAGCTGTGAGGAATGAGAAATTTTATGGGGAGATGTACATTGAGCATTGTACTGTGCTCCTTACATGCATTACCTCATTTGTTCTCACAACAACTAATAGAAATTTGTCCTTGAGCATGTAGCTAGCACATTAAAAAAAGAAAACTGGGACTTGAATCCAGATCTTTCTGGCTTTAAGGCCATGCTCTCATATACAGACAGAGAAGGGTGTTGGTAGAATGTTAAAAAATTGTTAAGAGTTTTTCTGTTGTAGATAATTGAAATACTAATCATAATGTTAAAGCTATTTGATTACCACCACCACCACTGTCATTCTCACCATCTTCTTTATTTCTACTGTTCTTGAACATCAATTGATAAAGCCTAGGAGCTTGCCAGGCTGTCTGGCTCACTGTGTCCAATACAACATAAGCTTGTTTAATTTAGTGGCATTCTGAGATGAAAGGTTCATGACTGCCAAGTACAAACAGACCTTCTGCGGGATGTTAATTTAGTTATAGGAGAGAATGCTTGTTTTTCTTTGCTCTGTGCTAATAAAGAAGCTGGCAGATTTTCTCATGAGTAAAAAGGACTTTGACTTATTTAAATCTGTGTAATCAAAGGGAAGTGAACAGTCCTGATAAACATTTTCCTTTGTGCAGTCTTTGGTTATTCTATTCTGTACCTGCCAGCTAATTGCAAATTGCATACTCTTTTGTTCTTTGCCTCCTTTTTTTAAACTTTGAATTTGGTTTTATGGTTGTTCTCTATAAGGATTTACTGGTAGGAAAATAATTCATTTCCTCATTCGAGTCAGTTCTGTGTTTTTATGGCAGATTATTCTGTCACCGATGGAGGAGTTCAACCAGGTCTCTGCACAGAGGTGTTGCTGTATGACTTTGTGCAGCCATTTAAAAAAATAATAGCTTGTTGTTGTATAATTCAGTTACCATAAAGTTCACCTCTTAAAGGTGTACAACTCACTGGTTTTTAGTATATTCACAGAGTTGTGCACTGATTTTCTAATTCCAGAACACTAATTCTAAAGCACCTTTATCACCCCAAAAAGAAATCACTTACCCCTTAGCATTCTCCATTCTTTACTCTCTTGTTCCTGGCAGCTACTAATCTACCTTCTGTCTTTGTGGCCTTACCTGTTCTGTATGTGTTGTATAAATTCAGTCATTCAGTATGTGACTTTTTGTGGCTGGCTGGCTTTCATGTGGCATGTTTTTGAGTTTCATCTATGTTTTAGCAAATATCAGAACTTCATTCTTTTTTATTGCTGAATAGTATTATAGAGATATACCATATTTTATGTCAGCTGATGAATATTTGAGTGGTTTTCACTTTTTTGGCTACTCTGAATCATGTTTTGGTGAACATGTGTGTACAAGGTTTGTTTTCTGTTTTTGTATGTGTATCAGCGGGTGTTTCGGTGCTAGGGATTGATTGAACCCAGAACCTTGTGCATGCCAGGCAAATACTACTCTTAGCACTAAATTAATACTTGTGACCCTTCTGTGCAAATATTTGAGTGGATATGTTTTCATTTCTTTTGAGTATATACCTAGAAATGGAATTTATAGGTCATATGGTAACTCTATGTTTAATTTTGAGAAAGTGCCAGACTGTTTTCTAAAGTGACTTTACAGTCTCATCAGTAGTATTTGAGGATTTCATATTTTCATATTATTGCTAAAACTTTTGTTATTTTTTCCCTCATATAGCCATTCTAATGGGTATGAAGTGGTATTTCATTGTGGTTTTGAATGCATTTCCCTGAGGACTAATGATATTGAACATCTTCATGTGCTTGTGAACTGTATATCTTCTTTACACAATCACCTATTCAAGCTGTTTATCCATTTAAAAAATTGGACTTTTTATTGTTGAGTTGCAGTAGTTCCTTATATATTCTGGGTGTACAAACCCTATCAGATATATGAATTATAAAAGTTTTCTTTATCCTGTGGATTGCATTTTCTTTTTCTTGATAATCTCTGAAGTAAATAGTTTTTAATTTTGATCAAGCCAAATTTACCAATTTTTTTGGTTGCTTATACAGTTTTCTGTTTGAAGTCTCCTGTAAGATAAAAAATGTCATTTTATTTCTCAGTATCTCACATTAAAAAAATTTGTACAAAATTAAGTGGTTTGTTGGTTAATTATTCAGTGGGTTAGAGATACTAAAATATTTGTTTTCAAATATTTTCATTTAATTCAGTGTGCAAAGACCAAGTGTCCTGACCTAACAACCATTGCACTTTTTTTTTTTTGGTGGCACCAGGGATCAAACTCACAACCACATGCCTGCCAGACAGGCGCTTAAGCCACTGAGCCAAACCCCTGGCCCTAGTTTTTTGAGACAGGGTCGCACTATGTAGCTTAGGCCGGCCTCGCGCTCATGTTGTAGCCCAAGCTGGCCTTGAACTCACAACGCTCCTTCTACCTCAGCCTCCTGAGTGCTGGGATTAAAGGCGTGCGCCACAGCGCCCAGCTTCCATTACACTTTTTTAAAAAGTCATAAAAAAGCCGGGTGTGGTGGCGCACTCTTTTAATCCCAGCACTAGGGAGGCTGAGGTAGGAGGAGCGTTGTGAGTTCGAGGCCGGCTTGGGCTACATAACGCGAGCGCAAGACTGGCCTGAGCTACATAATGCGACCCTGCTTCAAAAAACTAGGGCTGGGAGGTTGGCTCAATGGCTTAAGCGCCTGCCCTGGCAGGTGCGAGGTTGTGAGTTTGATTCCTGGTGCCGCAAAAAAAAAAAAAAAAAAAAAAAAAAGTCATAAGAATGTCTTTTAGTGTTTTGCTTAGCTCAGAACACATGCATCATTCCATGAACATTTGTAAATATCTATCTAGAGTGTACTGAACACTTGACCCGGCTTGAGGATCCAGCGGTGTGTGGAACATGGCCCTACCATTTTTCATGTCTATTAATACATGTTTGCTATACATAATGATTACATTTATCCTGGGAAGTTGCTATGTATACATAGCACACCTTAATTCTTTTTAATTCTGTTGCCCTCCCCTCCCTTGATCCTCCCTCCATCTCTAGATCCCCTTTCCATTTACAGAAGAGCTCACTTGTAAGGCCAGACGCTTCAGTGGAGGTGCACAGAAAGGAGGAGGGGCTTTTTTCTCTGTCTGAGTGGGAATACCTCCTAGGAGAGTTGATGCTGGTGCTCGTTTTACAAAGATAGGAGGATAATCAGAGCTTTTTGTTATAGTCTGAATCTTTCTTCTGGTTACTTACCACTGTGTATGTGTCATGTACATTGGCACCAGATATAGCAGCCATATTTAGGATTATTGATGTAATAAAAGGTAGACATAGCTGTGCTGACTTTGATGCTTAGAAGAGAGCCGAAAAAAAAAGCCATTTTTCTTTAATTTCTTTAGGTTTTCTAAGTTTTCAGCAAAGAAAGTGTCCTGCCTCCTAGTCAGTTCAGTGTCATAGATGTATGTTTCTGATCCCAAGCCCAAGTAGTTCCATGTAGGCAGAGCATAAAATGTGAGGCAAGGAGTAACAGATATTTGGCTGGAGAGGAAGGTTGATTATTGAGAGTTGGCTGTATCATATTAAGGAATTTAAATTTTGTCCTCAGTTAACGGGAGCCGTTGACGAGTCTATTGGGGAATGGATGTGATATCATCACTTTGTGTTACAGACACTTACTGTGAGGACTAGAGACAGGAGATTGTTGGACTGTGACACTGGTCCAGATAAGAGCTGATGAGTTCCTATACTAAGGCGCTGGTGGTAGAGATGGAGAAGACAGGCTGGAAATACACTAGTCAGCACACACTGCTTCAAATTAACAGAAATCACACTGAGACTATTCAAGTTAAAAGGGGGATTAGTTGGAAGATTCCTGGAGAAAATTGCAAAAGGACAACAGTATTGAAGAAACTGGGATGAGTTCAGGCACTTTGAGAATGAGAAATGCACTCATGACCACAGTTCAGGGCCTTTTTCACGCTCTCCAACAATAGAAGGGAAAGAGCTTTTTCCAGCTATAGTATTTAAAGTCCAGAAACACTCCTGACCTTGTTTACTACCATCACCAATAGTTCTTAGAAGTGGGAAAGAGATGTGTAGTAGAGCCATCTGTGCATGTCCACTCTGGAAATTTGAGCCAGATTAGGTGATTGTTAAGGTCCACAGAGGAAGTTAGAGGTCAAGAATGCCTTGCAAGTTTGTGGCTTTGGTAGCTCATGATGGCACTATCTGTATCTAAGAATGAGATTTGGAGGTGAGCAGGCCAGAATGTAGGGAATAAACAGAGGTCAGTGTTAGACCACTTTTAGTCAGGGATATAATGGCATGCTATGCATTTTTATGATTATTTGATAGAATTCTTTTTTTTTTTTTGTGGCACAGGGGTTTGAACCCACAACCTTGCGCTTGCCAGACAGATGCTTAAGCCATTGAGCCAAACTCCCAGCCCTAGTTTTTTGAGACGGGGTCGCACTACGTAGCTCACACCGGCCTTGCACTCACGTTGTAGCCCAAGCTGGCCTCGAACTCACAACGCTCTTCCTACCTCAGCCTCCCTAGTGCTGGGATTAAAGGCTTGATTGAATTCTTTACTATTAGAATCCTTTTAAAGATAGGGACTATTTTCTTTTTGTTGACTTCCCAGAGCCTGGGATATTATACTCAGCACATGGTAGGTATTGGGTATGAGTCTATGAATAATGTATGCAGCTGACTGTAGGTCATCTGGCTCTTAGATGAGGATACAGAATATAGATTTAGGAATTATCAGTGGAGGGCTAGATGGTTGACAGTCCTTGAGAGTTACTGTTATTGCCTAAGGGACATTTATAAAAGTTCACATATTATGTAGACATAATTTTCATGTCCAAGTAATGAAATTTTGTCTTTCTCTTTTTTCCCCCTATATTTTTACTTTTTGTCCTGCCTACTATTTAATACCAGTAATTATCTGACATTAATCCTGTCAGTTGATTTTTCCTTTTGTTTTTGAGACAAATTAGAGTTAGAGACTTTTGATAGAGAAGGAAATAAAGGTGATAAAGACAGAGAAACTCTGTTTCCTTTTAAGAATAATTAACTCAGAATGAAACCTTGGATATAATTTCAGATCACTCCTGTAAACTATCAAGAGAGATGTTTGTAAAACACTCGGAACAATACAGATTGTACTAAGAAAATGTGCTTTGATCAACTCTGGAGATACAAAGCTGGGAACTTAATAAATCAGGTCCTATTTGTGAATGGAAAGGACTAGAAGTTCACCTTAAAAGTAAGAGTTCAGTTTACATCAGGATTTTATATTCAGTAATTTTATATTCTAAATAGCAGATGTTAACCTAGTTCCATCTTTTATATAAAAATAAAATGAGTTGCAGATTTCAAATCTTGGCATCTTGAAATCTGACTCCTGATTCTATCTCTTAATAACTATTGGAACACTAGTCTAGAAGTGGAATTTGACTTTGGTCTTTACCCTTTAATTTTGAGGTGAGTATGCGTCCAAGTCTATCTTCCCTCCATATTCAGGAAAACCAAAGTATTGGTAGCTTGAATATGCCATGGTTTTTATTTAAATTTTAGAAAAGTATGATTGCTTTTACATATAAAATAGTAATATTATGTTCCCACTTGGGAGTAGTGGTTGGTTTGTCTTTTTAAATTTTAAGGCATAAGTACAGTTGTATTGCCCTTGAAGGCTAAACACTTTTGTCCAGCCACCCCAGCAGATGACACAATATCATATAAATTGCATATTTGGTCATCTCTCAGTGTTTTTGGGGAATTGTTTCCAGATCTCTTGTGCATACCAAGATGTAGAGATTCTCAAGTCCTGTACATAAAATAATATTGTCTTAGTTACTTTTTACTCGTTGTCGAGACAAAATACCTGACGCCCAAAATTAGGGAAGGAAAGGTTTATTTCTTACAGTTCTCAGGAGTTTCAGTTCATACTTAGTTGGGTCCAAGGCAGCGTGGCATGGTGGAGCAGCCATTCATGGCGGCTGCAAGCAGCAAGCGCGCTGGCGAGAGAGAGGGTGGAAGCAAAAGGAAGACCCGCCTTCCTTACACTCAGCTCCACCCCTGGGCGGGTGCAGCACTCACATCATCAATCCCAACCTAGACAACAAACCTATCACAAGCAAGTGCCAGACTCAGCCCCATAAAAGGTGTATGAGGACTTGGGGGTACATAGTATATCGCCCAATACAAATGTAATATTTGCATACAACTTATACACATTCTCTTATATACTTTAAATCATCTCTGGCTTATTTTAATACTTCATATAAGTAGATACTATGGGAATAGTTGCTATACTGTATCATTTAGGGAATAATGACCAAAAATGCCTGTACAAATACAGAATAAAGGCAAATTTAAGCTGGGTATGCATTAAATACCCACCATTCTGGGAGGCACATGCCTGTGATCCCAGCACTCTGGGAGCATGAGGCAGGAGGATTGCAAGTTTAAGCCCAGCCAGGGAAATTTAGCAACTTAGTGAGAAACCATCCCAAAATAAGAAATTAAAAAAGGACTTGTGGTATAGCTCAGTATAAAGGCCTTGAGTTCAATCCTGAGTACCACAAAAAAAAAAAAGTCTGATAGTAGTTGGTTGAATCCACGGATGCACAACTAGTGGCTGTGGAGGGCTGATTGTATTTTATAATATTGCCGCTTATTGCCTAGAATCCTTTTTTTGCCTTTGTCAGTAGAATTGTGAGGCATTTTTTTATTTGTGTAATTTTTACCAACGAACTCTCATTAAATTTGGCTTCAAATACAGGCTACTGTCTTTTAAAAACTAGCAAGTTAATAGTACATTTCTAAGAACTCAAGTTGAATCCCAGCACTCGGGAGGCTGAGGTAGGCGGAGCGTTGTGAGTTCGAGGCCGGCTTGGGCCACAACGTGAGCACAAGGCCAGCCTGAGCTACATAGTGCGACCCTGCCTCAAAAAAAACCAGGGCCGGGAGTTTGGCTCAGCGGCTTAAGTGCCTGTCTGGCAGGTGCGAGGCTGTGAGTTCGATCCCCGGTGCCGCAAAAAAAAAAGAACTCAAGTTGTAACAGCTTGGGTTTTAAAAGTGCTATATTGCTGTAATTGATGTATTGCTATGCTTGTTTAAAAATAACTCATTTTCACTTGAATTGTAGATTAATACTTATTTGCTCAGATAGATTTTGAACAAGTATCAGATAGACTTAGACGTTATGTACCCTGAATTTTAACAAAGATTCTAAAGGCTGGGAAAGAGAGTACATTTTTAATTTTAACGATGAGATCAAAATACTGAGTTAAAATCCTATGCTTAGGTTAGCTGAGAAATTATACAGAACATTTCTAGGTCAAGATTGCAGACTCTTACAAATTATATCACTTTTAAAACCAATGACAGCTCCAAAATGAAAGATTATTGATTTCTGGAAGCACCCATATCAGCTTATAGAAAAAGTAATTAAAACATATTTAATATAGTATAGTTTATTCTATTTTCTGAAATGATTTTATTCAAAAAGTAGTCAGCTTTTCTTTTACCAATAAATTCACCAAAAGTAATGCTATTTAGATAAAAAAATTCCCAGCCTAGATGTCAGAATGGGAGTAAGCAGCTCTTACTTAGATGGTACTGAACACAGGGCTTTGATGAAAGGGGCCTGAATTTCTCCTGGTGGTCTCTAGGCTTCTCAAGGTCACTATAATGCACCACTTAAAATAAGATCACTTTCACATATTCCTCCATGGTGTTTCTATGCAGTTAATTTTTGGGTTTTCCAGTGATTGATAGATATAATTCCAAAAGGAGCATTAGATAATTGGTGGGTGCTGGAGGGGATTTGATAAATCCAAATGTTTTGTCTGTGTGTAGATTTAGTCTAATTAAGGGAGACTTTGAGTATGAAAGTGTAGAACAATTGAAATGTACTTCTGTTTCTAAGTATATAATTTAGGCTCAAAGACTGATAAGTGACTGAGTGAAATATATATATACACATACATATATACATACGTATATATACATAAACAAGTCTTTTTAATGTGCTTCATCTGTAGTTTCTGTAAGTAGTTGGCAGATCTTATTTTTGCTATCAACTGAATAGTTTGTCTTATTGGATAAGAAAAAGAAACAAATGAGCTAGCTGTTGCTCTTTTGTTAGGAAAGTCTGAATTTAAGTTTTATTTTATGTCTCAAAGATAGCAAAATAGTGTGTGAAAATTCTAAAAGTGTGTCCATTGTGTGGTTTATATAAACTTTTCCGATGTGTTCATGAAATATCACTATATAAACCAGGTAAAATAGGGGTTTACTGAAAGATAGGGCTGGCACTCTGCTGGGGCTCCAGGAACACCTTTCAGAGACTGCTGTTGCAGGCTGGAGGGTAACTCAGTGATACAACATTTAGGACATTTGCTTAGCATTTGCAGGGCCCTGGGTTTGATCCCCAACACTGTAATGAACCAACTACTTTTCCGTGTTGTCATTAATGAGATACAGAATCTTTTATAGAGAAAGGAAGGGATAAACTACTGGTTTATATAGTCTATTTGTTACAGCTTTATACTAATTACTTTGTGATAAATATGTTACCATTTAAAATCAGAATTATTTTAAATGTTTAAAGACATGTTAAACATGGGACTAGCCGTACTGGTCAGGCCACTTCATAGGTCTAAAATAGTCAAGACATTTTTGCTAAAGAAGTATTGTCTGACTTTGTAGGATTAGGGTAAACAAAGTCTACCTGAAATCCAGTTCATGGAAGATAGATGGTTGTATGCACCCAACCCTGCCACAGTATCATTTCTCTTTCATGCTAAGATAAGCAGATTAAAATGAATTAGAAAAAAATAACTGAATTGAAAATAATTAAGTACCAGAAGCTCATGGTGAGGTAAGTCTACATTCTTAGGCAGATGTGGTTTCTGTTGGGGTCTGCCTTGGTAACTTCCCACTAAAAGACTCAGGATGTCCTCTGTGCTGTTAGTAATGGGAAATAGCTCTGTGACCTTGGACAAGTTACTTAAGGTCAGTAACACACTACCTATGTGTAAAATGGTCCATTACTGCATTGTTGGAGGGTGAGCAGAACTGTGCATATGAAGTTTAGTACAGTGCCAAGCATGTGCTCAATTGCCAGTAGATGTTAGGTGATGGAACAGTGTTTTCCTACCAAGTAAAATGTAGTGATAGGGTGGTGATGACAGTGGAAGTGTCATGAAGACCCACAGACTGGTCCTGAACTTGAGTGGAACTTAAACTGTAGCAGGCATTATTTCACCATTTTAAGTCAGTAGTAGAGGTGAGATGGTAAAGTTTCATAATTTTAGCTCTTAACTATTGAAGGTCATTGCAAGATAAACTTTTTCCCCCCAGAATATCTGAAACAGAACCATTTTCATTTTTAAAAATCTGAAAAAAATAAAAAGAAAAATCACTGAAGACTGTGGTTTGGTTTTTCATGTTTTCTTTAGTGGCTATTACTTCTGTGTGGAAATGAGAATATTTATAAACTATGCTCATAGAACCTGTGGTCTGGAATGCTGTGGTTACCAAACACTTAGAACATTAGCTGTGTTTAATGTGGCTATGAATTGGGTCTTATTGTTCAGCACTTGTGACAGGGGATTATTATGTCAGTCAAAAGTCAGTAAAAGCTTATTGTTTAGTAAAATTACTCCTTTGAGAACACAAAATATGACAGTTCAGATTGAAATTTTTAGAGGATGAGAGACTATTTTTAAGGGAATGTCATCTACAGTTGTCTCTAACAAGGAATTTTTATTGATTTTTATGTCCATCACTTGTACTTAATAGATTCTTTTAGAGGAGAAGCCTAAAAAGAAGTATCACTGCAAGAGAGAAAAGATAATAGAATGTTTTCAAATGTATGCCCTCGATAAGCTGCCAAGTATAAATGTGATTACAAAAATATGGTGAATGTTTAAATTTTTTAAAAATTTACTATAGTAAAAGACACATTGTCATTCTAACTTTGAATTAACAGAGTCACTGTTACAGTTTGTCTGCAGCCTGTTTCCTTTGTTGTTCTTTGTGTTAAGTACCATGATTAAAACCTTACTGATTATTCCAGGCGAAAACTCAAACTATGTAGTTTGGTACTGGCCATTCTCTGTGAAATCCAGCACTTAAAACAGTGCCAAACATAGAGTACATGTGCAGTAATTATTTATTTGAATTAGTGAATTGTTTTAAGGTAGCCTACAGGGATAATGTTTTCAAAATTAAGTTACCAAGCATCAGTACTGGTAGTTTAGTTAAACATTTAGGCTTATTTGAAACAGGAAAAGAGACTACTATATAGTCCAGGCAGACCGGTTTGTTCACTTTTCCATCCAGCAGTAATTTACTTTAGCAGTGTGTTTATATAGTATAAAGGTCACAGGAAAAGGTGTATTTGAAGCAGTTATATCAGTTCCTTTGCTAGAGTGAGTCTCAGGATGCTGGTGAAAGAGATAATTTTAAGTGCATATTATAAAATTCAAGTTGCTCTTTTTAAACACAGCTTTATGATGAATAATTGACACTACACATTTAAAGTGTACAGTTTAATTTGTTCTGAAGCATGTCTATCTATGAAACCATCATCACAATAAGGTTAATGAATGTATCCATCAGTCCCCCAAATATTTTTGTACCACTTTGTAATCCTACCCTTATGCTCCTGTGCTCTATCTCAGGGCAACCACTGATCTGCTTTGTGTCACTATAAATCAATTTGCCTGTTCCAGGGTTTTATATAAGTGGAATTGAATCCTAGGTACTCTTTTTTGTTTGACTTCTTTCATGCATCACAAATATTTTGAGATTTTTTTGTGTTGTTCAGTGCATCAATAGTTTATTCCTTCTTAGTACTTAATTATTCCATGGTATGGCTATGCAGTACTACACTTTATTTGGATGTATGTTCTTTTTCTTAGGTAACTCTCTAGGAGTTAGATGGCAGGGATACGTGTCTTTTTTTTTTTTTTTTAAACTGCCTAAGTATTTTCTAAGTTATTGCTTTTAAATTCTGCTGGTGGTACATAAGAATTTCAGTTGTTCCATTTCTGTGTCACCAGTTGATGTGGCTGGCCAGTCTTTTTAGATTGTTGTCATTCTAATAGTTCATAGTAGTATCTCATTATGATTTTAATTCACAGTTTCCTAAGGACTCAGGGTATCAAGCATATTTTCATGGGTTTGTTATTGCTTAATAAAGTGTCAAATCTTTTACATGTTTATTTGCTGGGTTTTCTTTAGTTGCAAGTGTTCTTTATTCTAGATACAGATTCTTTATCAGCTTTATGATTTGTAATATTTTGTCCCAGCCTAAGGCCTGTCCTTTTATGTTCTTTTAACCGTGTCTTTTAGAGAGCTCTTTACCTAACTCAGGGTCACAGAGGTTACCTCCTATGTGTCCTTGTAACATTTTTATAGTTTTAGGTTTTACACTTAGGAGTATAACTCATTTTGAGTTAATTTTCGTTTGCTGTTGTAAGGTGTGGATCATCCGTTTCAGCACCATTTGTTAAAATGAGCCATTCTTTCTCTACTGAATTGCATTTACACCTTTGTAAAAAATCAGCTGTCCACATGTGTGGGTCTATTTTGGCCTCTATTATTTTGTTCCATTGATGAAATACTTGTTTTACTCTTAATACTATACTATCTTGATTACTGTAACTTGGTAAGTCTTAAAATTCAACTTCTTTCTTTTGTAAAATTCTTCAGGCTATTCTGGTCCTTTGTATATCCATTTGAAATTTAGAATCAGCTTATCAATTTATATGAAAGAACTTGCTAGGATTTTGATTGATAGTGAATATATGGATCAATTTTGGGTGAGAATTTACTTGTTAACATCGAGTCTTGAATCTATGATCATGTTATTTATTTCCATTTACTTAGATTTTTAAAAATTTCTCTTAGCAATCTTTTAAAGTATAGGTCTTGTGCATCTTTTTTAGATTAGTTCTAAATATTTCATATTTTGAGTGTTCTTATAAATACTATTTTAAAATGTTAAAATACAAAATGTTCATTGCTAACACAGAAGTACAGTTCAGTTTTATACATAAATCTTGCATCCTGCAACTTTGTTAAATTCACTTATTAGTGGATTTTAAAAATTTTTTATTTTAAAGAGGATAAAACCAAGGAAAATAAAACAGAATAAGACCAATCAAAATAAACCAGTATAAGTGATACAGGACTTCAAAACCTTACAAAACCAACAATAGTTACTATAATGCCTTTTGTTGTTCTCAAGTAGCTGCAGATACCTTTGGACATAGTAAAAATCAAACAGAACAAAATAGAATAGAAACAATAAAAACAAAACAATGAATACAATAAAGGACTTCAAAACAAACCAGTAGGAAATCCAGAATGGCTACCATAATATGTCTTGCTATCTTTTAAGTAGCTGCTCAAGCCATCAGATTTAACGTAATCAAACAAAACAAAAGAGAATAACACCCAACCCAACAAAACAATGAAAATGATATGGTCGGGATCACATCCTGTTGAGGCCTGGTTCTCTTCCTCTGTAGTCTGCAAATGGCACTGACTCACAGAAAGAAGCTTGGGTGTGGCTGTCCCCACTTTGGCAGTAGCCCACACATGATTTCCAAGCGGGGATTACCTCCTGGTGAGGCCTGGTTCTCTCCCTCTGTAGTCCGCGAATGCGCTAACTCATAGAGGTTTGGGTGTGGCTGTCCCCACTCCAGCAGCAGCCTGTGCATGGCACTGGCTTCCAGGTAGGGATCACTACCTGGGGAGGCCTCGTTCTCTCCCTCTGCAGTCCGTGAATGGTGCTGACTCCTATTAGTGGTTTTTTTTAGTACATTTTGTTGAATTTTCCACATAAATAATCACATCACTTAAAAATACAGACAGACCATGAGGACCCAGGTGGAGCATGTGCCTAGCATGCACAAGGACCTGGATTCCCTAGTAACACAGAAATGAAATAAAATAACAATGATAGTTTGATTCTTCCTTTCTCACTTGAATGCTTATTACTTCCTTACTGAATTGAGGCAGAACCTCTGGTATATTGTTGGATAGAAATGGTAAGAGTCAACATCTTGTTTCTTGCGTTAATAGGAATATAACAAGCATTACATTATTAATGTGATGTTAACTGTAAACTTTTTTTGTATTTGTTGTATAGATGAGAATGTTCTCTTCGGTTTCTACTATACTAGGAGGGTTTTGTATTATTTTTGTTTTTTTATTTTGGTTTTAAACTAAGAGAGGATGTTGAATTTTGTTAAATGTTTTTCTGCATCTATTTAGATGATCATATAGTTTTAATTTTTTTAGTTTGTTAATATATATATGACATTGTGGAGGTTTTTGTTTTTGTTTGATTTTTGATAGTACTGGGGATTGAACCCAAGGAGCACTGAATTACATCCCTAGACCTTTTTTTTAAATTTTAATATAGGGTTTTGCTAGGTTGCCCAGGCTGGCCTCAGAGCTTGTGATTCTCCTACCTCATCTTTTTGAACAGCTGAGATTACAGTTATATATCATCATACCCTGCTTTACATTGTTTTGAATGGTAAACTAGCATAAACTTCATTTGGTCATGATCCGTTGGTCTATTTATATATCATTGTATTTAATTTGTTAAAATTTTGTTTGGGATTTTTCCATCTATGTACATGAGAGGCAATGCCAACTGCTCTTACTGTTTTTGTCTGCTTTTGAAATCAGGTTATTGCTGGCTTCATGGAAAAAGTTGGAAATATTTCCTCTTGTTCAGTTTTCCAAAACTGAATAGAATTGCATTATTATTAATTTTTTCCCACAAATGTATGTTAGAATTCACCAGTGAAGCTATCTGGATCTGGAGTTCTCTTTGAGGGGAGAGTTTTAAACTACAAGTTCAGTTTTTACAATACAGTCATGATTTTTTAATTCAAGTTATCCCTTCTTGAGTGAATTTGACATTTTTGGAATTGGCCATCTTTATCTAAATTATTGAATGTATTGATTTCAGTTTTTAATAATAGTCCCTTATATCTTTTTCATATCTTTAGAATCTATGATGATGTCACCTCTCTCATTCCCAGTAACGGGGTACTGTAATTTATGTCCTCTCTTTCTCTCTTTTCTTTTCCTAATGAGCCCAATAGGAAGTTAATTGTGTTTATTTTGTGTATGTGTGTGCTGGGGATTGATCCTTGCATAGCCTAAGTGTACACATACACTGTATCATTGAGCTACATCTTTAGCCCAAGAGCCAGCTTTTAATTAATTTTGCTCAGTTTTCCGTTTCATTGATTTTTCAGCTTTTTCTTCATTACCTTCCCTTCTGCTAACTCTGTGTATAATTTAATTTTTTTTGCTATGTTTTTAACATTTTAAGGGTAAGGTATGATTCTTTAAAGAACTGTTTAAACTGTTTCCTGCCTAAGATAGACTTTGAGGCTTAGAGAAGTCATGACAATTAAGATGCATGGTCTGTGTCCTTTTTCTTCTAGTGTAAAAAATACTGTGGTAGAGGCAAGACCCCAGAGAATACATAGATTGGTGCTTAGCTTGTGAGGAGTGGGACAAGAGGGCCTTCTTGGAGTTGATAGCTGAGGTGTTTTACTTGGTTGAAGTCTATGGATAAATTTGAAACCAAACCCAAAGAGTTAGTTTAAAGTGTGTTTATATTGGCTGCAGATCTGTTCTTCACTTACTGTATTGTGAAAAAAAGAGAGTAACATCCCAAGAGTAACTTCGCACACAGATATTGCTCCCTTGGACTTAGGGATAATCTACTTTTAATTTCTGTTGAGACTGTGTACAGTAGTCATGGTAACTATAGCTGTTAACACTATTGGCAGGTGTCTGACAAGATATTGAATAGGAGGAAACTGGAGGTGGGAAGGGGGGAACTATTTCAAAGATTTATGTCAGTATCTTGCTGAAAAGGCTCACTTAGTAATGTCTTATCAAATTATTTTTTAACATAAGTCCTAAATTTGAAAAATATTTTTATCATTGAAAAGACTTCTGATTATTGTATAGTTGTAGTAAAATAAGGTAGTAACATCTCATGTTTGTATTAGAACGTTAGAAAAAAATGGCTGAGATTTTCTCAAATCAGAATCAAGATACTATATTATAGGGGTTTTGAAAAATACTTAACAGCTGTTTGCTGAGAGGCATTAGTGTGATTGGTGGTAAATTGTAGGGGAAGAAACAAAAGGAGAAAATAGGGAAATTATTTTCATTGGCCATGAGGGCAAAGGATCTAGTGTTATTTTACCTCTTTTTTTTTTAAAGGTAGACTGAGCCTTAAAAAATGTGGTTGAAAGAGCAAGCTACTCTTTTGATGGGTTTATTCTCAAAAATAAACATTTTCAATCTCTGCATTTTGTAGAGGAGAAAATAGTAATGGGCAAGGAAGGTGGATGGTTAGCAGCTAGTTGTGATGGTAGTAGAACCAGGACTCCAGCTGTGGGGTTGGGAAACCTGGTTCTAATCTTGCCTCAGCATGGGGTCAGGGAGATGTTAATGGTACCTTTCTCTTCTGGTTGTGGCCTAAATGAGAAACTCTATAATACTGTTTTCAGTAGGAAATCATTTTTTCTGCTCCAAGACCTCAAGGAAATAATTAAGGGTCATATGCAGATTAAAAACTACTTAGAGTTTTTGTGTTTTGTAAAGTTAATTCAGTTCACCCAATTCATCTACTTTTAAAATTACAAACTTTTTTTCTAATTTAATGCAACTACATTTTCCTGCATTTATAACTGTTTTTAAAACTATTTGCTCTTGAGAACTAAACCCATTTTTCTTTTCCTTATTAAAATTACTGAGCTGGTAGAGGCCTTGAGAAGCTGTCTCATGCCACCCCAACTCCACTTTTCCTGATTTATGCCATATTTCAAATTAGCCCACAGAAGTCTCTCCTCTGTTCTCTTCCTTACAGAATTGCTGATGACACCTTTTATAAAAAGTCAGTTGTCAAAATGTTTACTTCAAAAAATAAGATTGTCACAACTTATATCTTTTGGTATTTCTGGGTCTGAAATATAGCTGTGGTCTAATTAGTTACATTGTTCTCACAGATATTTTAGATTTGTGAAATAATGAGATGTGCTGTCCTTTTGTTAATGGAAATTCTGGTTTATGTCTGTTTGAAGATACAAGTTTTATTGTTATCAGTAAAGTTAGAGTGTTAGGGTGTTCTTAGTGAAGTAGAGAAAGTTAAATGCTGTCATTCTGTCTGTTCACACTAAGAACAAAAGCAAATGATTGTGAAGTGCTGCAGTGGGCTGAACCTTAAGGTAGAGCTTGCTTTCCCCAGTGTTATGAGTACTTTGCCTAGTTGCTATGGAAACAAATTTAAACTATTGAAAGTTATGATGTAGATCTTGATACTTATCTGTGAAAGACAGATGTTGCAAACTGAGATTCTTAATCCTACTCCAACAAATACTTTAAGGACATTTAGTATGCACCTGCTTTGAAGAAGTCATGGGCACCCAGCTGCAAAGCCAAGGTTCTTAACCTCAACCTGCTCAGAATCTCCTGACAACAACAGACAGATAGATATATGGACTAGGCAGGGCAGTGTGCACTAGCTTTAGGGGTTATTGAGTAGTTAGGGGGTTAGGGATGATGTGGAAGAGAGTCAGGGGACACTGTAGGTGACTGGAAGGATGTGTTGCAGTTTGCCAGATGAACATGGAGTGGGGATGAAGATGGTTTTCCCACAAAGGAAACTGTCTAGGTATGGCTAAGAGGTGAAGAGTTAATTTAAATCAGTTCTTTTAAATCACCGTGCTTCTTAGTCACACTGGTAGGAAGTATTTGGGAGAAATTTTTAAATTTATAGACTGGTTGGCTCTAGACTTTGGACCATGCCAGCTGCCCCATTTGACTGTCAGTGTGAATGAGTTATTTGACTTCTCCAAACTTCATGGGTTTGCTCTGCAGATTAAATGAGAGACATCTGTAAAGGGACTGACCCAAAGTTTGACATTTAGTAAACTCTTAAATAAAACATGAATTGCATTTTAGTAGCAACAATGCTATCGTTGTTCACTATAGTTTTCTGACAATTTTGATGGCTTTTGTAGGAGTGAGGGTAGTATATCTTTAAAACATTTCCCTTGCTGCTGTATTACAAATCTTATTTAGAGCACCCTGTTTGAATACCTAATATGTGCTCAGCATTGAGCTCAGCATAAATGAAGAGATGTACACATAGCTTCTATCTTTGTGCAGCTTCCAGCTGAGTTGAAAATGGAAATGGGCATATATGGGATAAAGTAAAATTGTGTATCCAGCTATACTATTTGGCTATGTGTGCCAGTGTTTAGCATGTTAATTAAAATTGTATAGTTGCTTGTGTAGCACATGTACTGTAGTCCAGAAGGGCAGGACATAGGTTACCACAGAGAAAACACAGCACAGATGGTGCTAGACTGACTCAGAATAAAAAGGTAAGTTTTTCAAGATGGTAGAAGTGCCAGTTGTAGAGGGAAACAGTTGTACCTGTTGTGTGGTTCTGGGTGCTACATAGAACATCTCAACATTTACATCTAGGTCATTGAAATTCCAGCATTTTGCAGGGCCGTTGAGAGAAGTCCACAACATATCTGCCATTTTCCTTTTAGAATGAAAGGGTTTAGCATATCCTTTCCTGACCATTTTTGATCTGACATAAGAAGTGAGCACTAGGCATAGAATAGGAGATAGGCACAGTTAGGGCAAGAGACAAGAACCTACTAAAAAAATTAGACTTCATACTGGCCTCCAACAAATAGTTCAAGAATGACTGCCTTCTGTCAGCTACTGTGCTAGAACCAAGGTTAGATGCACAGGTGAAAAGATGACCTCTTCAACCTCATTGGACTTAGATGGTCAGGTGGTAATATGAAGATAAATAGGTAAGTGCAGCACATGTGGGCAGTAGTTGCTGGAGAGGAAGGAGTCAAAAGATCAAGGTCCTGGTATGAGGTAACCTTGGAAGAAAGCATTTGAGAAGATCTACCTTTGGTCTGACATAGCTCCGTAGCTCCCTTGTCTCCTCCAAGGGTCTGGTTGCAGGAAAGGACATGAAACTGTGAGCTCTAGCCAGATGTTGGCCACTACCACTTTCTTTTCCTACTATGTCCTGTCCTCTTACAACCCCTTTATTTATGTGGGTCCAGGCTGTGACAGTGGACTGTGGTCCTCCTAGAGTTGGAGCATCCAGTGAATCAAGCAGCTCTGTACTGGCCTTAATCTTTTAGACCAGGGTCACTTGCATCTCAGAGCTCTGAATTCAAAACAACTGCAGGACCAGGAGTTAGAATATACAAAGGACTAGGGTGCATTAAAGAACATAGGAGAAGAAAGATAGCCTCTTTAACAAATGGTGCTAGAAAAGCTGGCTTTGTATATGCCATAAACTAAAACTATATCCATGTCTATCACCATGCACTAAAGTAAAGTCAAAATGGATCAAAGATCTGAATATTAAAACAGAGACACTAAACTTACTAGAAGACAAAGTAGGTAAAAATCTTGATGACACAGGAGTAGGCAGAGAGTTCATGAACAAAAATCAGATTGCATGGGAAACACTTCCCAGAATCAACAACTGGGATCTCATCTTACTAAAAAATGTTTTTGCATGTCAAAGGAAATCTCCAACAGAGTGAAAAGAAAACCCATGAACTGGGAAAATATCTTAGCCAGTTGTCCATCAGATAAAGGAAAGACCCAATCCAAAAATGGGCATCTGAGATGAATACATACTTCTCAGAGAAAGAAATACAAATGGCAAATAAATATATGAAAAAATGTTCAGCATCAATGTTCATTCGGGAAATGCAAATTAAAACAACACTGAGATTCCCTCTCACTCCAGAAAGAATGGCCAAGATTAAAA